>VMDO01028771.1:0-23448 GCA_007922755.1 Pedetes capensis
AGGCAGCTTCCACTTCGTCCTTCAACACCATTGGTTCCTCTTCATATGCAACCTCTTGGAATGGTTGGTCATCTACCAATTCTTTCTTGTATAGTGACTCTGTGTATTCTTCCCATCTTCTTTTGATGTTTCCTGCATCATTTAATATTTTCCCTGTAGAATCTTTCACTACTGCCACTCGAGGCTTGAATTTTTTCTTTATTTCCTTAAGCTTGAGAAACATGGAGCGTGTTCTTCCCTTTTGGGTTTCTGCCTCCAGCTCCTTGCACATGTCACTATAATATTTGTTTTTATCTTCTTGAGCTGCCTTCTGAAATTTTCTGTTTAGTTCCTTAACTTCCTCATGTCTTTCTGTTTAGATTCAATATTATAGTATTATGGGATTGAACACATCCAAATTTAATAAATATGATATCCACAGCATAAAAAATGAAAGAAGAGAGAATTAGACTTATATAATCACATTTTGACTACATATTACATTAATAATAAGTATTATTTCTGAGTAGGTACATATACTAATCTGTAGAGAAATCATTTAAAAATGTAAGAGGTTTAGGTAAAAAATCAATATTTACATTAAAAGAATAAGCAAGAATAATTAAAATGGTATAACAGAAGAAAATAATAATAATGGAACAAATAGTGGAGATAAACAGAAGCAAATAATACCATGGTAAGTAAGGCCAAAGTCAAAGCTATCTGCAGTAATTCATTAAATGCTAATAAAAGTCCATCAAAATGGGCTTTAAAACAGAAAGACCCAAGTACAAGTAATCTATAAAGCACAATCTTTGCTATAAAAGGCAGATAGGGTGAAAGTAAGTAGATGAATAAAATCATAAAATGCAAGTAGTAAGCATAAGAAAGCTGGAATGGCTATGTTAATATCAGGCAAATGGACTACAAGCTAAAGATTATTACCAGAGATAAAAGCCATATTTCATAAAATCAGGATGATGAATTTATCAGGAAGGCATAACAATCATAAATATGTATGTACCTAATAACAGAGCTTCAAAATACGTGATGCCCCCAAAAAATGAAACTCAAGGGACAAATTTATAGTTTCACAAACATAGTGGGAAATTTAGCAACTGATAGCATAAAAAGACAAAATTCATATGTAATCTGAAAAATGCTATCAATTACTTTAACCTAATTATTATTTATAAATTACTACACTTAATACCACAAAACATACTTTCTTTTCAAGTGCACATATAGTATTTATTGAGATGAATCATATCCTCTGGCATAAGACAAAAATCTCAAATTTTGTAAAACAATGGACAATTGGTATGGGAGTCAAGACAACTGAGTATGGCCATTTTCCAGCTGCCTGATTCTGGGCAGTTCATATTGTCTCTCTGAGGAGTCATTTATTTATCTTAGAGATAACAATACTATGACCCAGGTTTGTTTTGAGAATTGGAAGGTAATAAAAGTAAAAGACCTAGAACAGTGTCTAGTACTAATCTTAAGTCAGAATTTAAGAAATATTTATTAAATCACTTGAAGCAAAATTCTTTTCTATTCCCACCATTGCCTAAATTCAGGTAAGAAATGAATAATTAACATATAGTAAGTAGCATGCTAAACAGTAAACATAGGTGGTCTTCAATAATATTATTCAGGAAGCAGCATGGCCATTTGTATCTACTCCTCAGCTAACATCCCAGCTCAAAAGCAAGTCTTCCCAAGAAAAAGATTTTACTGATAATATCTGTATTTCAGGAGCCAATAAAAGAACATATGTTCAAGGTAAAGATGAATGTCTCAAGGTCAGACAAATGGACAGAAGAAAATTCTGTAGCGAATAGACAGACGAGGCACCCAGCACTTGGTAGAGCAAATTAGCAATGGAGCAAGATCCCTCTAAAAGTAATCTAAACTACAAAGATGTGCAGAACTCATGCTATAGTATTTCTAGTTGTATATTATGGTTGTGAAATCTGGACCTTGAATAAGGGATACAAAAGAAGAATTGATGCTTTTGAATTATGGTGCTGGAGATGAATATTGAATATACCATGGACTGCCAAACAAACCAACAAATCCATCCTAGAAGATGCGAAACCAGAGTGCTTCTTGGAAGCAAGGATTGCTAGACTGTCTTAGGTATTTTGGACATGTTGTTAGGAGGGATCAATCCCTGGAGAAAGACATGATGTTTGGGAGAAGGATGGGTCAATGAAAGAAAGGAATACCCTCAACTAGATGGATTGACACTATGTCTGCAATAATGGGCTTAAAAATAAAAAAGATCATGTGCCTGGCCCAGTGTCAGGGAGTGTTTCTTTCTGCTGTACATAGGGTCATTATGAGTTGGACCCGACTGGACAGCACCTAACAATGAACAACATAGTATTACAGTCACTTTTTGATAGAAAGACTAAGAATTTGGGACAAGTAATAATACAAATAGTGACCATCATAGTATCAAAATGTAATATAATAATGACATAGAACACATATATATATGTGTGTGTGTGTGTGTATATATACACATAATGAGGAAAACAAGAAAACACAATGAGAATTTCAATTTAAAAAAATTATTCCTTATTGCTCAGGAATATTTGGTCATATTTGGAAATTTAGAAAATAACAATACCATTGTCAGAAAACACTCCATAATATTCATAGCTTATTTTATATGTTTACAAATGTGTCCATGGTTATTAAAAGAATAAATGGTTTTATTCCTAAGTATATGCTCATTATCAACTACTATTTTTGTTCTCCTAGAATATTCACAAGATAGAGAATTGAGCTTATTACAAATATAGCTGAATATCTGGTTTGGGTGAAAACCTAAAATCTGAAAACAGTAGGTAGAAGTCTAATATTCAGAGAGGTCAAGAACAGAATAGACCATCTTTACAATTTTTCCATCTTTCTTGGGAAGCTACACATAAGAACTGAATTTCTCAAAAATAATATTGCCAACACAAGTTACTTTGGTCCTTTTTCAAATCATATCTGATGTCTCCTACTTGAGAAAAGCTATGAAAATTCAGCAATAATGACAAGGCACTAAGGCCTACACAGAAACCAAATTTTTTAATGTTTCTAGAAACAAATATTTTTACAAGACAATCTCTCCTTTGCTACAAACAGTATAATTACATGACAGACATGCAACCTCTGAGAGACCTCAAGAAAAAAATGTACCAACCTTTCATATTTTGATTTTTTTTGAATTCTTTTTTATTAGAAATTTTTAATGTACATCTTAATGTGTTTCATTTTGACATGCTTTTCTGATTTCTTGATAGATCAAATTTCATTCTCAATAGTTTTCAAAGTACTGAGCATATTACCACCTGCTAGATAAGTGTAAAATAATATTAGCATCAAAAAGAACTCAGGCTCTATGTATAACTTTGCAGGAAATCATGTCCATGACAACTTTTTCATGAACTTCGTTTACCTGCTCAGTGGGAAAATTATAATAATTCTACCATAAAAACCTTACCACATAAACACACACACACACACACACACACACACACACACACACACACATTAATAATTTGCTTCCTGGTAGTTAAAAAAATACAGGTTTCAGTGCAACCTATAAAAGAACATAGTTGTGTAATTTATGTCTATATTGAACATCTGCCATATGCCAGCAACTGAAAATTGCCTTTGAAAATTATCATTAGCTTCCCATTCTAAATATGGGTACCCCATAATGATTTTCTGGATCATACAGATATGAAAATCACAACACTTTACTTAGAAATACTAATGGAAGGTAAAAGGACGATAATGTTATGTCACTTACCAGCTAGGTGGTATATTATAGAGAATTTTAATAAATTCAGCCAATGGGAGAAAATTTATATTTTTGCTTGGGCTTAAAAAACCACAAATGAATCACTTGATTTGATAAACATAGCTGCTAGAAATTTCACATATGTGACAATAAGAATCTACACTGGCCAGAAATAACTATGGTTTGGGTGACTGTGTTTGAGTATAAATATCAGACAAACTAAAGTCCAGACCTAGTACCATGTTAATAAGGGACTCCACAAATAGAAGAAATATTCATTATGCACAAAGCTAGATTACAGATCACTCACTGAGCCTTTCAACAGACCTGCAAGTGTCATCAATAGGAGCATTTCTGCATGGAAGAGCAGAGCATGTCTGTGATGGTTTGGATCTGAAATTTCCACCAAAACCCATGTGCTAAAGGCCAAGTGCTGCAGGTTGACAGTTGTTGGCATTATTAGGAAGTGGTATAACCTTCAGGAGATGGAGCCTAGGTGGACTAAGGAGGTCCTTGAGGGTGTGCTCCTGAAGGGTATATTAGGACTCCCACCCGATTCTCTCTGCTTCCCTGTGCCATGTGTGTCTTTTCTCCATCACATACTTTCCTCCATGATGTTCTGTGTCATCACAGGCCCAGAAACACTGGAGACACCAACTGACCATGGTCCAAAACCTCTCAAAACATGATCCAAAAATGATCCTTTCCTCCTCTCAGTTGTTTATCTCAAGTATTTTGTTACAGTAAAAGAAAGCTAACATAATATGCATATTTAAAATGCTACAGAGTTTTAAAATTGTCACTTGTACCTGGGAAGAAGGGTTAAATACTTGTCCAATTTCACACATAGCTAGGCAGGTATAAAGTTAAAACTATAACCCACGGATTACAGGTAGATTACCCGCTGGGATTACAGGCAGAAGAGAAAATTTACAGCTTTCAAATATCTGAAATCCATCTGATGTGGTGTATAATTATTGCTTCATGCTGAGCTGTCATTTTCTTGTTCTTATAGGACAGAGATTTTTTAAAAAGCCATCAATTGCCTTTGGATTTTGTTAAGAGCATAACCACTAGAAACGTGTATTTCAGTAGTAAACATGACACTTTTCTTCCATATTCCCTCTGCTTTTGTTTTGAAAAAGTCATACATTTGTACCATTGATGAGCCTGTAAATGAAGAAAAATGCACACATTTTCTCTTCATGCTTTAGTTCAAGAAGCATTAGGTAAATAATTACTCAAAAATACACAGCTTTTCTACATTCTCCAGTGAATGCTCTCTTAATATTTGCCTAAAAACTTTAAATAACATTTTATGTTTCAAAAATGTAAGTACTTTTTCACAGAAAATCAACCAAGTTGCTTGCCTATGGTGAAAATGGTCAAACCACTTCAATTTAGAGCTGAATTATGATATTCTGTCACTCTTAGATAACTGTTTTTTAATATTGGTTTAACTTATTATATTTTAAAGATAGGTGATTCAAAGAAGTCTGTTTGAGAAGCAAAAGAAAAATAACTATTCTTACTATAGTAACAGCATTGTGTTTAATGATTAGATCATTTTTACTTATAAAAATGAGACTATGTCCACTTTATCCTCCATCCACTAATCAGATATTTATAATTATTATTCCTGAATGTAGTATTTAGTAAAACATTTCATTACAGTATTTCCTCTTTTTTCTCATAGCTCACATAGCAAATGTCATTATCTTCTGTAGATTTCGGAAAGTAGAAATCTGTTGACTGTTTTATATGCATATATATATATATATAATTTCTGGGCTTGGATTTGACTCAGTTGGTAGAGGGCTGCACTGCAGTCTCTGAGGTCCTAAGTTCAATTCCCAGCACTGCACAAATGGGAGAAGGACCTGGCAATCCATTCCCAAGGCAATCCTGAAACAGTCAACCATTGAAAACCCTATGAAGGTCGCTATGAGTTGGATACCAACTCAACAGCACCTAACCTAACATATATAATTTCTAGTGACTGAAAAATATAAGTTAATATTCAGAAATACAAAAATAATGCATTTTTATTATGCATCTTTATTAAAATGATTTCTCTTTGAAAACAGTCAACAGATTTCTATTTTTCCGAAATCTACAGGAGATAATGACATTTGCTATGTGAGCTATGATAAAAAAGAGGAAATATGGTAATGAAATGTTTTACTAAATACTACATTCAGGAATAATAATTATAAATATCTGATTGGTGGATGGAAGATGAAGTGGACATAGTCTCATTTTTATAAGTAAAAATGATCTAATCACTAAACACAATGCTGTTACTACAGTAAGAATAGTTATTTTTCTTTTGCTTCTCAAACAGATTTCTCTGAATCACCTATCTATATCCACATCTTCTCTAGGATTTGCTATTATTTGTTTTGTTGACCTTGGCCATTCTTACTGGAGTTAGGTGGAATCTCAGAGTTGTTCTGATTTGCATTTCCAATTTTGCAGAAATAGAAAACATCCAAAAATTCATATGGAAACACAAAAGACCTTGCATAGCTAAAACAATCTTAAGCTACAAAACTAGTGCAGGTGGGATCACAATACCCGACTTTACACCACAGATCTATAGTAACAAAGACAGCTTGATATTTGCACAAAAATGGGCTTGAAAACCAATGGAACAGAATTGAAGGTCCAGAGACACACTCACCCAACTACAGCCACCTGATCTTTGACAAAGGAGCCAAAGATGCAAAATGAAGAAAAGATAGCTTCTTCAGCAAATGGTACTGATAAAAAATTGGATATCCATCTGCAGAAAAATGAAAATATACCTGTATCTCTCAATTTGCACAAGAGTCAACTTGAAATGAATAAGAGTCCTCAACATAAAACTAGAAACTTAATACTACTAGAAAAAAAGATAGGAAATATGTTCTGCCACATAAGCATAGGAAAGTATTTCCTTAACAAGACTCTAATCACTCAGGAAATTGGACTAGGAATTGAAAAGGGAGATCACATGAAATTAAAAAGCTTCTGTACAGCATAGGAAACAATTGACAGAGTTAAAGAAGAGCCCACTGAATGGGAGAAAATCTTCACATCCTACACATCTCACAGAAGACTAATTTCTAGAATTTAAAAAGAACTCAACAAAAGGCAAATCCTAAGATAACCAATAGGCTGGGGTTTAGCTCAGTTGGTAGAGCACTGCGCTGCAGTCTCTGAGGTCCTGAGTTCATATTCCCAGTGCCACAAAAATGGGACAACAACAACACACAAGTGGCAAAGGAAATGAACAGATAGTTCTCAAATGGAGTTTGTAGGGTTAAGAAACACATGAAAAATGCCCAAAAGTCTATTAAGAAAATACAAAGGGCAATTATAAAGAAAGTTACCTAGAACTTCATCCAAGATATTTGATTATACCATCCTTTTCTCAATTAAATCTTCAAAATTATAGATTTTATGCATACATTTAGAAGATACAAGAATTTGGTAAATGCTCAGGGTAATGAATTAGAAGACAAAATAGACATCTCTTTGAGATTTAATATATTTTCTTTAAAGCATCTCAGACTACAGGTTTGAAATGTACCTGGGAACTACAAATTCAGCATTGTCTCCATTATTTAGCAAAACTTTAAGATTCTAAACCACATTACATTCTGTGCATATTATCATGATGTCTTTTGGTCATAAAATAACAACCTCTGATCTCTTCTTAGTTTTTGGCTTTATGCTTCCCTGACATATATATGCTCATGAGCAATATTAAGGAATTAACTTTATAGTTATCCAAAGAAGAGTCTATTTTAATTGAATGAGTATATGTTGTTGTTGTTGTTGTTGTTGTTGTTAGGTGCTATTAAGTCAGTATCTGACTCATGGGGACCCTATGTACAATAGGAGAAACACCATTGTCAGTGCTTTTCTGTTGTCCAAAGGGTTTTCAATGGTGGATTGATTTTTGAGGGTGGGTTGCCGGTCTGTCTCCCAAGCCTACAGCACCTGGTGTTCCCAGGCAGCCTCCCACCCAAGTGCTAACCAGGCCCAACCTTGCTTAGCTTTTGAGATCTGACAGGATTGGATGCCACAGGGATACAGCTGTAAGCAAGTGTTATATTATATAGTAGGCATTATAATAGTCTACCTTATAATATTTCATTGTTATTTGAGTGCTGTGTAATAAATATGCTCATCCACATCTAAATTTCTTTTAAGTTCAGAAAAGTTAAGTAACTTGCCATACCTTCAAAAGTTATACATGGCAACATCAAAATTTACATACAGGTTTTATTTTAATTCAAATTCTTAGGCTTTTCCAGCTTTTATGAGTAGATTTAAATAGAATATGATTATATTTGCTTTTCTGCCAGGAATAAAACATTCAAGGATTTAAAACATTTTCTTCTAAAAGGAAATGGGTATAAGCTTTAAAAATACTGCTTTCAAAAACTTCACAATTATGAAAATGGTGGAAAGTTATTAACAATATTAAATGGCCAGATATATCACCTTTGTGATAGAAAGCATTTCTGTTTCAGCTTCTGACTATGAAACTGGAGGAATAGATAATTCAGATAAGACTGTGATTAAACATCCAGACTAAGGAAAAGTATTTGTCTCCATAGAATCCAATGTAGTATAAATATACAAAGTAATCACCAGGAATATGGATATGGTAGGTCAAGAAGCTCAACAAGTTTCTGGGAGATAAAAAAAATATACTGGACTATTTCTTTATAAAAACAAAAGAAAGAGAACACATTGCTTAGGAACCACAGAGCCAGATTTGCCCAACCTGTCTGTTGAAATTCCATGGGCACAAGGTACAATGGAGAGTAAGAATGAAGTATGGGTTTGAAATTAATGAAATTAACTGAAGATCTATATACAGAACAACTGAGATAGATTTCTTCCCTTTCTTTTCTTTTATCATTTTGATTTTTGGCAAACTTCCATTCCTCCAAACCAAAGCCAATCTTACAGGCATAGAATCTGACTTTGCTAAAGAAATACTAGTTTCCGTTAGTTTTTAGAAGACAGTCATCTGGTATTTATCCTAGCTTTATCCCAATCCTAAAGGGCTCCTCTCTAACAAAATTATTAGGAAAGCTAGTATAGATGTTATCTCCCTAGAATAATATTCTTCTCATTCTGACATTTAAGGATCTGCAAACTGACCCTTAGTTACTCATTTGTCCATTCTGTTACTTTGGCGTTCATATGTAAATAGAAACAACTATGGTTTCTATTTTTAAGCAATACAAAATTAAGAAAAAGCAATTAGATTATTGTAAAACCAAGGAAGGTGATCGAGCTTCAGGATCTACACTCAGCTTTCAGAAATGACTTTCTGAACAGTACAGGACTCATCCACCAGAAGCTGCCACTTCTGCAGTAAATGAAACTTTGGAGACTATTGAGAACATGCACATTTAATTCAGAAAATAGGGTTCAGTAATGGGCTGTTACCTTTGTCCTGCCAACCAGAAAACAAGAGATTGGAGACTAGAACATTCCTGAGAGACATACATCTTCAGCACTCTCGTTCCTTACAGAAAAGAGCCAGAAGAAAACAGTCAGATGGGTTTTAACAAATCTTATATAATTGCATGTAATGCGCATAAACTGCTTCACTCCCAGAATCCTGGCTGTTAAGGAGTCTAAGAAATGCATAGTTTCTATGCTTCCAGCCAGTGAAAATAATAAACAAACAAACAAACAAACAAATGCAAGTCTTAGAAGACGGTGGTTCCTGATGATGAATCCTGACTATATCCACCAAATTCTCCCCCATGGAGAACCCTAACACATTGTTGCTCTATGCCTTATCCCACAGACAGCTCCCAATCAATACCAATTAAGGTGGAAATAAAAAAGAAAACATATTTATTTACATAATAGTAAAGAATCTCCCAAAGAAGAGACTTTATATCATGAAAAGGAATAATGACCAAGGTAATAAAATAGCCAAATTAACATCAGATAAAAAACAGATCACTCCCAAAGAAGAGAAATCTCTAATATGATCCTCTCACCTATTTAATCTCTCTAGATTAAATACATTGGGACTCTTAAGAAAAGTGCCACTTAGAAAATGTGAAAGCATCTTAGGAATTTATGTTAATATTAATAAAATCAAAGAGCAATAAAATATTTTAAAATGTAAAGAATAATATACGGATGGAAAATATGAATGAAAAGAAGCAAAGGCCATTCCATGAAATACAGCCACCAAAAAGCAGGAGTTACAGAAAAAGGAAATGCTTACAGATGCAGCACATGAGGAGTGCAAGTCCAGACTGAAGCAGGAGAGGGTACCTCCAAGGGGAGAAACCCCTGGAAAAGAGGAACTCCAAATACTAGTTGTATATGATGTGAAGGGTATAAATCTCAAGATTCTTGAAACATTTCTCCTAGGAGTCACACAGGCAGGGTAACTTTGTTCCTGTAGAAAAGAAGTAATCCTAGCACATTATTTAACAATGAACATAATAATATAAATGCATAGCACTTTTAGACACACTTTTATAGCCAGCATGAAATCATGTAGGTTTTTAAACACTATCTCAAATGTACAAAGTACTGTTGTTGTTAGATGTTATGAAGTCAGGTCCGACTCGTAGCCACCCTCATAGAGTTTTCAAGGGCTGATTGTTTTGGTATTGCTTCTGGAGTGGATTGCCACAGTCTCCTGTTTTTATGGCCTGGAGATGGAAGCCTGGTCCTCTGAGAGTGAAGAGCGACACTCTACCAACCAGCTCCCTGTTTAAAATATTATCTCAGCTATATAAAACAGAACTACAGGGTGAGTCCAGCCTACAGGGCCTAGATGGCTACTCAGCAGACACTCAACTAACAGGCATCTTAAAGGATGGCTTTAAACCAGTGGTTTCAAAAGTTTTATTTATTTGAGTACCTTGCAGCCATTATTGTGTTTAATCCTGAGAGTCGGGCAGGGGAGAAAAGGCGTAGACAGCATAGTTGCAGTTTCAGAAAAAGAATATAAGTGTCAACAAAATTAACAATATAAAAGTCAAGCTACAGTAATAGATGAGAAGCAGCAGAGAGTAGGCAAGGGTAGTGACATGGGAGTCTTTATCTATGAGTGGGGAGCATAGAGATGCTGCTGGTAGTAGAGAAGATGTACATTAAAAAACAGACATGTAAGTGGAGTATTAGAATTGCAGAAGAGATCAAGTTAAAATAATAACTAAACTATAAATATTTGAAGGGAGTATGAGGAGTGAACCAAATCTTTATCTTTCAGAGGGGTCCAGAAGTGCTTCTTAAATACCTCCTGAGTCAGGCTGTATTTGGGCACTGAATATATCATAATGCATATGGAAGAGGAAGGGAGAAACACACCTGGATGTACCTGAGTGTCATTTGTCCTCTCTCTTCTGCCTAGAAGAGAATCTTTTATCATTTTCATTAGAATCTTTTATCATTTTCATTTTTGGCAAACTGTTGCTCCTCCAACCCAAAGCCAAGCTTATACTCATGGAATCTGACCTTGCTAAAGAAATACAGGTAAAGATATCTAGAGCTTTAGAGGTAACAACTAGAAAATATCAAAATGGCAAACATAGAAAGAGGTAGGCTGTGTGTAAGATCATTGGTGATAGAGAGGGGTGGAGAAAGAGACCATTACCTTTTCTGAAGTGCTTCTTGTGCTGCGTAAAAGACCACTGGTGGAAACGAATATGTGACCCCTTCAGTGACAGACCCATTGCCTTCGCTACTTGAAGTGCCTTTGACAGTTGGCCCCTTCAGCAATGGTCTGAGCTGCAGAAGTCCATTTCTCCCAACTGTACTTTTCCAGGCAGCCCACATTTAACAACCAACAGATGCTGAAGTTGTACTTAGCTATCTCAGTCCAACTTGGGATGCATAAATCTTTTTTGATTGGAAATTTTTAATGTACAAATTAATGTGTTTCATTCTGACATGCATTTCACTGTGACATTTCCATATATGTGTTTCATTGTATATTGCACAGAAAACTTCCCCCTTACCCTCTTGATCCCCTTCACCCCCTCTCCCTCTCCCACCAATGACTTCTATCCTACTTGCAGGTCCTTTTGTGGGATTATTTTTCTGTATACCCTTGCATCCCAATTATGATTTAAGTCCACACTTTTTTCTGTAGTGATCTATCTTTTCACATTGTCAGCAGTATTACTTGAATAATCTAGCCCATTGCATTATTACCATCCTTTGGTATTGTTGGTATTATTATAATTATTTCCCAAACTATTACATTTGGGCTGTTCAGCTCCTGAGCATCCCTTGGATTAGCTGACACTGTGATTGGACCTGGACAATGGCTTCCTTCTCCTTCTTCCCATTACTGCCTTATTCCATTCCTTTTTGCAAGGGCTAATCCCTAGGCTGCTCAGTAATAGTCTGTGTAGTAAACTCCGTCTCAGTATCTGCAATCCTGGAAAGCTATCCTATAATAGACATTGTTTATAGGTATTATATTGATGATTTTTTGTAAATTTAAATGCTAGAAAGAATGCCAGTGATAGTTTACTCACTATAATGCACCAAAAAAGGAATAATTAAACAGTAAAGCAGAGAATCCTCATGGCAATAGAATTCACTTTCACTTTTCATTTACATGGGGCTGGGATTTAGCTCAGTTGGTAGAGTACTGCGCTGCAGTCTCTGAAGTCCTGAGTTCAATTCCCAGCACCGCAAAAATGGGAGAAGGACCTGGCAATCCACTCCCAAGGCAATCCTGAAACAGCCATTGAAAACCCTATGAGGGTTGCTATAAATTGGATACCGACTGGACGGTACCTAACCTTTCATTTACATACTGTTGTTGTTAGGTGCTGGTCAAGTTGTGTCAAGTAGTCTCTGACTCATAGTGACCCTCATAGGGTTTTCAGTAGCTGACTGTTTCAGGATTGTTTTCAGGAGTAGACTGCCACATCTTTATCCCATTTTTGCAGTACTGGGGATCAAACTGGGGTCCTCAGAAAGTACAGAGCAGTGCTATACTAAGAGAGCTAAAGCCCACCCTTTCACTTACACAGGTTTCTATTTATTTTCCTTTCTTCATCTTTGTCTTATTTTTGTATATTTTCCATGAATTGATTGCTTTCTATTTAACATCTGTCCTTAAACATGAAATTTTATGTTGGTTGTGCATATACAGAAAATGTTGTCAGTTTTTTATTGTTGTGTGTCCTTTCTAATGTATACACGCTTTAATCTCATCAATTCTTTCATCATGGCAAGATATTATTTTTGACTAGCCAAAAATATATTTCTATTTATTTGCATGATGCATGCAACTTCCTTACCACATGATAGTGAATTCTGCCTACCTATCTTATTAAAAAGAATGATTTCTGACATGCAAATATTGCAATAAATAATGGTGGTTTTATTGGTCTAAAAGACAGTAAAATGCCATTATTTTTAATGCTGATAGTATGCTAACAGAGACAGTTGCTTGATCTTATGATCTAAGTTTCTGTTTGCTAGCAATAATTACTATAGCTATCTTCTTCAAACCTCTTGCTTAAACTATTTAAAATATATCATTTGAAGGCAGAGAGTCTAGCTTTGTTATTTATGTATCTCTGATTCCTAAATATTTTGTATAAGGCAGGTGGTCAATAAATTTTTAAAGAATATATAGATGATTAAATGAATGATTGAATGAACATGTTTCATGTGATATCTCATCTTTATCCATTTAATATCATATACTGACCGCTTGCTATTTTCCCAGTCACATTTTGTGTTGTGTATGACTGTCTCCTCGCAGCTTCTGGGTACTCTGTTTCTGCTATTCATTCACTAAATTCATAAATATTTATTAAATACCTACTCAGGCAGTTTGCCAGATACTTGAGGATACAATAACTCACATAAGATGGGAGGATCGATGCTTAAAACACATCTCATTATTGCTCATTCTCTTTCCTCTGCCTGGTGTACTTAATCAATGGAAAGCCATGTCTAAGAGCATAGAGTCAGACTACCAAAGTTCAAATTCTGGCTCTACAGCTACTAATTATGTGATTTTGGGCAATCACCTTAATCTGATTTTTCAGTTTTGTCATATTTGTAACAGAATGAGAATAGTATCTGCTTTATACAGTTGTTGAGAGGATTATCTGGTATAATGTAAAAGTCTCAGTTTAGTGCCTAGTTCATAATTGTTCAATAAATGTTATCTAACATTGCCATTATTTTTATGCCATACAATTAGGAAAATAACTAAGCCCTAACAAATAATTTCAAGATATAAAATTTACCATCAAATACACCAAATTTATAACATCAATAAATCCTTTTTATTCACTATTTTCAATTAGAAAATTTAAAGTTTTGTTATTGTCCATGTTGTTGCATATTGAAGAATTTCCCTTTTCAAGGCCAAATAGTATTCCATTTTATTCCATTACATTTTCTTTACACATTCCTGACATTCCTGACATTCTGTCAGTCAATATTTAGGTTCTATCCTTGAGGACATTATACTAAGTAAGCATATCACATAACAAGCACTTCATGATTCTACTTATATGAAGCATCTAAAATACATGGCCTGCAGCCATAGCCCTGTGGCATCCAATCCCGTCAGATCTTGGAAGCTAAGCAGGGTTGGGCCTGGTTAGTACCTGGATGGGAGACTGCCCGGAAACACCAGAAGCTGTAGGCTTGGGAGAAGGACCTGGCAACCCCCTCCCCCAAAAAATCAATCTGTCATTGAAAACCATATGCACAGCAGAGAAGCACTGACAATAGTGTTTCCCCTGTTGTACAGAGGGTTGCTATGAGTCAGATACTGACTCGACGGCACCTAACAACAACAACAACAAAATACATGAGTACTGAGCTATCTTGATGGAGAGAACCTCCCCCATGAACTTATATAAATGATATCAGATGATCATCTGACTTATTCAAGCTTAACTCAGCAAAAGATCCTTTTAAGGCTTTTTTCTAAAATCCCCCATTCACATTTGAGAACTCTGGGTAATAGAACACTTGATAAGAAGCCATAGGATCTAGTTTCTAGTATTTGTTCTACTCTATAATGAAAGAAAACCATAAGGGCAATGTAATGTTTCCAAGTCTGATGTTCAGAGATTTCATGACAATCATGGAAGCTTTGCTTAAATTCATAGAGTGGAATGGTGGTTGTGAGTGGCTGTGGGATGGCATAATGAGGAGATACTTATCAACAGGCATAAAGTTTTAGTCAATCAAGATGAATAAGCTCTAAAGATCTGCTATACTACATTATATCTAACACTAATGAAGTATACCTTTAAAATTTTAAGAGGGCTTAATCCATGTACAGTGCTTATAATGTTATGAAATATATATAAAATAAAAACATTGTCTAGAGGGCTGGAGGTATAGTTCAGTAGGTAGAGCACTTTACTAGCATATGGGAGGCCCTAAGTTAGATTCCCAGCAGCAAAAATAAAATCATTTAGTATATACACTATAATGCAGCATTACTATTAAAACTAATCTACCATATATACCGGGCTGGGATTTGGCTCAGTGGGTAGAGCGCTGCGCTGCAGTCTCTGAGGTCCCGAGTTCAATTCCCAGCACCGCAAAAATGGGAGAAGGGCCTGGCAATCCACTCCCAAGGCAATCCCAAAACAGTCAGTCATTGAAAACCCTATGAGGGTCGCTATGAGTCGGATGCCAACTCGATGGCACCTAACAACAACAACAACAACCATATATACCATACATAATCCAGCAATCACTCCACAGTTGTGGAAGAAATGGGAAGGGCATCAAAGGACCCACATTGTTCTACATTGCAGGAAGCAACTATTCAAAGCATATCTATGTTGCTTAGGCTGGTTCTTCCATCAATCCTGTAAGTTAAGCAAAGCTTGCATGATTGTCTTCATAAGATCTCTGGACATCAGATCTGGAAACATTAAATGCTCTTATGATTTCCTTTCATTATAGTGTAGAACAAGTTCTAGAAACCAGATCCTGTGGCTTCTTGTCAAATGTTCTATTACCCAAAATTCTCATATATGTATGGGGGAATTTTAGATCAAAGCCTTAGAAAAGTCTTTCTTGGGTCAAGTTTGAATGAGCCAGGTTGTCATCGTGGTATCATTTATATAAGTTTGTGGGAGAGGCTGTTCCCATCAAGGCAGCTGCAAGTTCCACACGGTGTATGATGTGGGAAAATGTGTTGTCAGGATGATAGTGAATTGTTGCCCATTTGCAGCCTCCTCCTCAACTTAATCAAGCAATCAATGAGCAGCATGTCAATCAATGCCTGTCATCAATAAGCCAATCATGTCCCCACACTGTGGCTAATCTTAAAATACTAAACCTGATCTGAAACAACCGGCAATTGAATTGAATTCCAAGTCACTACCTATGGAACAACAATGAATAATGGTTCTTATGCTTCGGTGTCTTAAGACTAAACTATCTTCTATGGTGAAATCAAATTTTCGGAATTACAATCAGGATTAGTTGAGATACCACATGAAAATCACTAGCTCATTTCTGGGCACATAAGAGAAGCTCAATCAACGGTAGCTAGTGATATGGGTAATAAGAATAGCATCAGTAGAAGTGAAAGACAGCTAAGTTTGAATAGTTCAGACCTTATGAGTCCAAATGGGAATGACATATCCATGGGAGCATTAATCTGTATTAGCAGGATATCTGTTTTCAGAAGGAGAGTCAGAATCAGGGTTTTGTTTTTGTTTTGTTTTGTTTCCTACATGAATGAGTTTTTAATATTAGTTTATTAGAGCTACCACAACAAAATGCCATAGACCAGGTAATTTAAACAGCAGAAAGTTATTTTCCCACAGTTCCCAGAGGCTAGAAATCCAGGTCACTGGGTAGGAAGGTTTGGTTTCTTTTGAGATCTATCCAATCCCCTATAAATGGCCTCTTTTTCAGTTTATGTTCACTAGGTTGTCCCTCTGGATATGTGTGCCTATTATTCTGTGTCCAAATTTCCTCTTCTGATAAGGGCACTAGTCATATTAGATTATGGCCCACTCTACAGACCTCATTTTAATTTAATCACCTCTTTAAAGACCTTACCTCAAAATGTGGTTACATTCTGAGGTCCTAGAGGTAGAGATTTTAACATGGGAATTTAAAAGGATTGACATAATTTAGCTGTAACACCTCTTTTGGAGGTGTTACAGTCACAGAGATGGATTAAGTACAGTAAGTTTCATTAACGCTTTGTCCAAAGACTCCAGAAAAAAAAAAAAGAAGAGTTAGCCAGGTTTTGTGGTACATGTCTGTAATCCCAGCTACTTAGGAGGCTAAGGCACGAGGATTATAAATTCCAGGCCAGAGGCAGCCTGCACAATTTAGCAAGAGCTAGTCTAAAAGATAAAAAATGCATAAAAAGGTGTCTGGGCATAAACTCAGTGGTAAAGCACTTGCCTAGCATGTGTGAGGCCCTGGATTCAATGCCCCAAGTACTGAAAAATAAAAAATAAAAAATTAACAAAAACCAAACAACAACAAAAATAGAAAAGCTTTCTTAGTCAAAGTGAAAATGAATTCTTGTTAGGTGCTGTTGGGTTGGGTCCGACCCACAGGGACCTTCATATGGTTTTCAATGGTTGATTGTATAGGGATTGCTTCAGGAGTGGATTGCCAGGTCATTCTCCCAGTTTTGTGGTGTTGGGGATGGAACTAAGTCTTCAGAGATGCGGCACTCAGAGGCACTGCAGAGCAGCACTCTACCTACTGAGCTAAACCCTAGCCAGCAAAAGGGAGTTAGGAAAACAATCTCTAACCATTGCAAAAATAATGTGACACACACTAAAAATGTAGAAAGGTGTGTTGATACTCTGTGGATTGATTTGCAGGAGATTTGGTTTGATTTTATATGGAGTGAAGGGATGGAATTTCTCTCAGTAGGTCCAGAAGGTACAACTGCAGAACAGAGAATAAACGAATGTCCTAACATCTCAGTATCTAGAGAGATGGTCATTGAAATAAGCCAGTCTCTTTCTGATGGACCAGCACTATAGAGCACTGATTTCTTTTTAGAGTGGTCGAACAACAGAGAAGAGGGTCCCTAATATTATTTGTGGTCTTAAAGTTCTCAGGATCTATGAATTCTAATTCTATGAATAAATATTTATGAAAGTGTCATATTAAGGGCCATTATCAAGTGTTATTTTGTTGAGCAGATTTAGTTACTAGTAGAAGGGTATGCCTCCCTAAAAGGTGTAATATGTAATGGTTATATTCTTACCAGGAAATCTAGAGTGAAGTATTCAATTCCATAGAGGAAAACAAGGTTCCAAAGGTTCTTTTGCCAGAGTTAGCAAATAAAAATACAGAATATCCAGTTAAGTTTTTTTATTAGATAAGGGATACAAATTTTAGTATAAGCAGGCTCCAAGTGTTATATGTATATTCATATACTAAAAATATTTGTTATTTATCTGTAATTAACATATATAATAAGATTATTTGTGGTTATCTTGAAATTCAAACTAACTAGCCATCCTATATTTTACTTGGCAATTCTAAAAGAAATATTTTCAGTGATATTGAGAGAGGATATTGGAGACCATAAGACCTTGAATGTCACAGATATTTAATAAGCACATATGTTATAACTGATCAAATGGTAATAATATAATATCTTAAGTAACCCTCAAAACTACCCAATGACATAAGACCCAGTATTATCCCACTTAATTTATGAAGATGTTGAAATATAGATGGTAAGGAACTTGCCCAAAGTCTTGGACTACTAGGAACTTTGAAGACAGAATCTTAATCCTAACATATAACACCTTCTGTGAAAGTGCAACCTTTTACCAGTGACTCATTCTCTGTCTTGAAGTTATAACTTTTAGACCCACTGAGACAAAGTCCATCCTTTCAAACAAATTTTTAAATGACAAAATGTCTCAGAATGATAAATTTTAAAAATGGGGTAAATGAAAGGGATCATGGATTCAGGGAGATAAATTGGGAATGATTGTTGTTATTCCAATTGGAGAAATGAGGAACAATCTGTGATAGATGGAATTAAAATGGAGAAGAGAGAGATTTTAAAAAGCATTTCAAGTCAAAAGTCACAGAATAGAAAAAGACTATGCGCAAACTTTATTCCCATCATCAGCTTTGAATACTCCTCAGAAAAGACTTGCTTCAGTTGCCTCAGACTTTGTGCAAAACATATTCTAGGGGGAAAAATACTTCATGTGAATCCATGAATGTATCCTATTTCAAGGCTCCTGAATAGATTGTAATTTTTAAAAAGGAGAAAAGAGAAAAGGTTTTAATGCTGGTTTGCCTTGTTTTTGTAAGCACAAAACAATTTAACCATAATTTAAGTATTCCTCAGACAATGAAAAGTCACACTTTGTGCAAGAATATTCTAAAAGTATAGAGTATATGTGGTCAAGAGTTTGAGGATCTCAACAGAAGTAAGTTTCATTTAAGATTGTTGCTCCAGGCGGGTGCGGTGGCTCATGCCTGTAATCCCAGCAACTCGGGAGGCGGAGGCAGGAGGCTCGCAAATTTGAGACTAGAGGCAGTCTGCCTAACTTAGCGAGACCCTGTCTCAAAAAAGTAAAAAAAAAAAAAAAAAAAAAAGGGGCTGGGGTTGCAGCTCAGCGGTCCAGCACTTGCAGGGCGTGCAAGCGCAAGGCCCTGGGTCCAACCCCCAGTACTAAAAAAAAAAAAAAAAAAGATTGTTGTCCCAATACACCAGAACACTTGCAAACATTCCCTCCTCTGGAATATGGACACAACATAATTCAACCTTCTCAAAGTGAAAAATCACAACATATTTTCTCTTTTAACAAGTATCTTTGTAGAGCGATTATTGTTGCACTCTCAGCACAACTGCTGATGCGTGAACCAAAGATGGAGTAAAAGGAACTGAAAGTCACAATGTTTATTTATATAACTGATGCATGTCTCTCATAACCACACAGATGTATTGACCTCTTTCAAGTTAATCAGAAGTTATGGGTAACATTTCTTTACATAGTAAGGAAAGTCTATGGTAGAAATAATATTATTTTTTACCAAAAGTAAAATTCTTATCAATACTATAACTTAATCTTTATGATTCATGGAATAAGTACAGTCATTTATTTTTTCAAATATTTGATAATTTTGGCACATCACAAAACAACTTTATGGGCATAGCTCTATCATTTTTAAACTCATTTAACTTCAAAGGAAATGTAATCATATTCTTCTCATGCAATTAACCCTCACTCGGATTTTTGAACTCTACTTGATCTCATTAGCACAAATTTTTTCTATAATTCAGAGGGAGACAAAAGTTTTCAAAATGATTGAACTTGGATTTTAATGTACAGAAGTTCTAAGAGGAAGACAGATTGTTTAATACCACACATGTAGTTGGCTAGTAAAGAGAAATGATGATACAGTCCCCTAAAAGACTAGGCCTTGCATTCCCACAGTCCCACTTTCATCTTCCTCATGGTTTTGCCAAAGGATGCTGTTCTCATTGTATTGTAATTAGAAACCCAGTTTCATGTTTTCTAAATAGTCTATAATCCAAGAGTTCATAAATGTAATTTCAATAAGATCAGAACAGAATTAGAGCAAAAAGCCAAATGCCGACACCCACACAGAGTACTCACTACTAATTCTCCTTCAAAAGCCAGGCCAAAGAAGTCTCTAGTAGTAATGTGGAAGTAGAAAGTTGAAGTTTGTCATATCTTATGATGAAATTAAATATTCATTACCCATATCAGCCAATTAACATTGAAATATTCAAAATGAACAGCTAAAAATCAAAATAATGCAAAGTATCTTTTCAAATTCTTACTCTTATTATAATCTTATACTTAACTAAAACTCACCAAAATATTTAGCATCCTCCCAAAATGATTGATAATGCTATCACTACAACTGACATAAAAGGCAGTACTAGTGATTATCCAAATTTTGTTTTTTATTCATTTAACATTTCTTGAATATTAATATTAATGTCAATCCAATGTGCCAGAAATTAAATATATTACTACATTCATATTAATTGATATGTCTATTAAGTATGGAACATAAATATGTCTTTAACATAGTCTCAAGAGGCTTTTTACATAAAAATATACAAGTCCATGTATGATAGTAGTCATAACCACAATTCTTGAGTGTAGATGCTCTGTACTTACTTCTATGAAGTATAGCTGTTAGCCTGTGATAAACAATTAGTTGTCCAAATTTACACATCTTTGCAAATGAAACAATTTACCATGCAGTGAAAGAGCAGGTTCCTATGAAATTATGAACAGACATAGCAGATACAGAAATAATAAACAAGACCTCGTTAACTGAAAAAAGAAATATTCAGTATTACTTTAAATCAGAATCATAAACTTTGCTTCAAATGAGTTTAAAGTCTATCAGAGAAAATGACTGATATCTAAATAGCTATAAAACAAATTAGAATATGATTAAATACTATTGAAAGGGCCAAAATAAGAGATGGTAGTCCAAAGAAGGAAAAGAAGAGACTCAGTTGTAGAATCTTTGATACTCCATTGAGGAGAAAGTATTTTGGTGTGTGTTGAAGTATCTGGTAGAATTAGGACCCGTGGAGTGGAGAATAACATCCCAACTAGAGGAACTATCATAAGCAAAGCTGCAGAAGTGAAAAATTCTTAGACATATACTGTCTAGAGAACACATAGATTAAGTCCATTGGTGAAACATGCCATACATGAAGGGAAAATCTAACTGATAATATAGGGGAAGAGTCAGAGCATGAGGGGAAGTAAAACTTCCTAAGATTTCTCAGTGTTCCTGTTAAAATCTGCAGCTTCCTGAGATGAGGGAAAGTATACAGTATAAAGACATTTCTTTAGAAATATTTCACTGTACACACACTATAGCGATTACATCTGTGGTCATTGGTTTAGTTAATCATTCTGGTTCAACCTAGGATAAAGCTTTTTGATCTCCCCTAGCAGGCCAGATGGTTAGAACCTAAATTATGCCTCTACATTAACACCAAGGGTACCAAGAAGGCAGTCTCTCTATTAGGAATTTGCATTTTAACAGGAATAAGGCCCAAACTGTGGGGAAATCTTTAGGTTGTAAAAACTGTTTCTTTTTGTTTCTTGGAATTGTGCAATTATATTCCAAAAAGTGAGTGAGAATCCTGGACCCTCTCCTTTCTATCTCAAAAGATCAAAGAAGTTTTCTTTCTTTCTCTCTCTTTCTCTCTTTCTTTCTTTCTTTCTCTCTCTTTCTCTCTTTCTTTCTTTCTTTCTTTCTTTTTCTTTCTTTTTCTCTTTCCTTCTTTTGTCCTACTTTCACAAAGGAGAAGAACAACTGAAAAATCCATTGTTATGTTCATATCTTTCCTAAATTGATGAAACTCACCTCTTACCTTGAAAATTTCCATGATAGGTCATTAGTTTCCTCTCGTACTGTATTTCCAAGATTGTTGATGTATTTTTCTTCTAGGATTTCAAGTCCCCTAAATACTCAGAATACATTTATTACTGGTTTCCTCTATCTTGGGAAGATAGCAACAATAAACTTATGTTATTTTTCTCAATTATATATGCCAGTACTGGTGTATAGTTTTCATAAAAAAGTAAATGGTACTGGATAACTTTTAAATGGTGTTATCAAAGAATATGAAGTTCATATTCTAGCACATTCCTTAAGAAGGACTAATAGTTAAAGAGGTTTATGCTTCAATTTTGAATTTTTAAATTCAGGTTCTTTTTCCATGTCTTCACTTACTTGTTTGAGACTATTGTTGTCTCAGAGGGTTGTTTTTTTGTTTTTTTGTTTTTTTCCTGCTTCATAGTTGTTTGGAGGAAATTTTGTTCAACTAATATATGTTGAATTTTACTTTCTGATTTCATTCAAAAGCTCAGGGTGAATCTGTTATTTTTGTTTGTTTGTTTTGGGAGATTTTGTGTTGATTTATAGTTTAACAATGCCTTTGTCTCTCAATAATCAAAATCCAGAAATTTTAGTGGATTAGTTTGTGGAAGTGTAACTGTGAATCCTCTGTTATTGGTTTCCCCTTTTTCTTACAAGAATGGAAAATTTATTCTCTTCACTACCCAGTCCAAGAAAAATTCTACTTGCTTACCTTTTTCCCAGAAAAATCTGTGTGCTTTAAACACTGCTTCTTTTAACTACAAAACTTACAACCCTTCCCCAGGTTTTCTCTTAGTATTTTCAGAGTACGAGTGGGCAGAGATTTTAGAGGGCCTCATGCCTCACTATTTATTTCCATATCTCTTCCCAGTGGTCTTTCTAGCTCTATGCTTGCTTTCCAAAAATGGCTCATGATGGAGATAGAATAGGGAAGAAGTATGTGAGACCATACACATTAAAATATAATGATGCTTCTTTTTTTGTTACAGCTATTTGGAATATGGACATTCGCTGTATCCAAATTATGCTGTGGAAGTGATTTTCATGTAGTCTCATTTTCGTTTCTGTTTTCCATACTAGGCTGAAAGGAAAACTTGGCAAACAAGAACATAGCAAAGGTGCCACTGTCTGTGTGCATCTGTTTTATGTTTAACCTATTCATGCCTTTATATTTAAAATGTGTTTTTTTATAGTCAGCCTATCTTTAGGTCTTTCTTTTAATGCATTATGAAAATCTCTGTGTTTTTATTGCTATCCTTAGACCAATTACATTTAATATAATT
>VMDO01028772.1:0-23466 GCA_007922755.1 Pedetes capensis
AAGAGGTACAACCAGAGTGCTCCTTGGAAGCAAAAATGGCCAAACTGCGTCTTACATATTTCGGACATGTAGTCAGGAGAGAACAATCCCTGGAGAAGGACATCATGTTTGGAAGAGTGGCAGGTCAACGGAAAAGAGGAAAAGCCTCCACCAGATGGATTAACACAGTGTCTGCAACAATGGGCTTAAACATAAATAAAATGGTTTGCCTGGCACAGAATCGGCAAGTGTTTCGATCTGCTGTATATAGGGTCGCTATGAGTCGGACTCGACTCGACGGCACCTAACAACAACAACAACAACAAAGTCTTAAAGATAGTAGAACTTGTTCTTCTGTGGTTTTGTTTTAATTTTTGCAGGACTAGGGATCAAATCCAGGGCCTGGCACATGCTAGGCAAGTGCTGTGCCACTGAGCTACATCCCCATCCCTCTTCTGTCGTTTTAAAATGATTTTGTAGAGTTCAATTTAGGAAGCTATAGGTGGGGTAAGGTATGGGCTTTGCTGTTAGGTTTCCATTCCAAATTCCAGTGGCCTATAGTCAGGCAGGCTCTTCTACCTAGGAAAGGGGCACTCGAGATGGTAGGTTTTGTGGTAAATGGATGGAAAAAGAGGAGGAGAGAACTTGGAGGAAGAGTGGAAAAGGGAAAAATGGTGCTACTTCTGGTTATTCCTGCCTGTGGCCCACTGAATAGGACCCTAGTGATGACGTCTTTTTTCATTGTGATCTTCATGTCTGAGACTTTAAATGCCTCAAATTTGGAACCGTTTCTGGGTCCTCTGCTGCCCCAAATACCTGACCAACAGTAGATATGCCAATTTATTTTTAGTGAAATAAGGTATATCTGAAGTAGAGAACAACTGGGGACTCGTAGAGTTCTCTTAATACCTACTGGCTCTTAATCTCTCACCCTAGCTCCATGTTTCCCAGACATTTGTGTTTAACAGGCTTTACTAGTCTTCAACCTTAAGAATTTGCAGAATTTCAGATCTTGATTTTAGGCTTTGTGCTGCTGTTGATTACCCTTTGTGAACTCGATTAAGCCAGACAGTTATTTCCTTCATCCATAGCCACTGTGGGTGGCGTGCTAGGTTCCTCTTTCTGTTTTTTAACACTGGGGTAGAGTTTGTGGTTGTAATGTACAAGACTCTGGGAACATGAAATCCACATGAACAGGCAAACAGCATTTCTTCAGAAGGTTCAAGATTATGGGAACACTTAATGCTGAGATGTTTTCTTGTCCCCTCTACCCTTCCCAAAGATAATCAAGTATAAGCCATTAATTTGGTTAATACACATATAATGTATACTATGGATTTGACATTCTGTTAGATGCTTTTAATACATCATCTCATAAAGACCGTGAGAAAAAGAGCAAAGTACACAATACAAATGTATGAAAATACCATTATTAAGCATATCATATTGTATACTAATTAAAAATAAAGACAAATATATCATCTCACCAACTACTCACAGGTAATACTTTGAGGTAGGATTGATGATACTCCCTCAGTTTCACAGATAAGGAGTCTGGAGTTTAGATAAAGGAAGTGACCTACTTTAGCTAGTAAAGGTTAGATCCAGGATTTGAATCACCCCCCTGCCCCTATGTGGTACTGGGGAGTTGTTGTTTTTTTTTCCCTTTGGTACTGGGGGTTGAACCCAGGCCTTGTGCCTGCATGCTTTGCAAGTATTGGACCACTGTTCTGTGCCCCAGCCCTTTTTTATTTTTGTACTTTTTGAGACAGGGTCTCGCTAAGTTACAGAGACTGCCTCTGGTCTTGAACTTGCAATCCTCCTGCCTCTGCCTCTCAAGCCGCTGGGATTATAGGCATGCACCACCGTGCCCAGTGGTACTGGGGAGTTGAACCCAGGGCCTTGAACATAATTTGCAAGTGCTCTATCACTGAGCCACACCCCAGGCCTTTTTTATTTTTTATCTTGAGACAGGGTCTTACTGAATTACACAGGCTGCCTCTGGCCTCCAACCTGTGATCCTCCTGCCTTTACCTCTTGAATTGCTGGGACTGGGGGCAAGTACCGTTGCACTTGCTTAATCTCAGACCTTTATGACTGAAAAGTAGTCACTGATTGCTGTGCTTGTCTGCCTGACCAGAGTGAGGAGCTCCTTGAAAGCAGGGTTTTTATCTGGTTCAAATCTCTGTTCTGTGTTCTCAGCATAGAGATTCAAACAGAATATTTTTTGGTGGATGATTGATACACTGAAAAGCATAATCAGACTCAAAAGAATTGTGCTGTTGGAGTGAGGATATTGAAAAACTGTTTACTAGTCCACGTTATTTGCCTGGGGGAGCTCCAGTTCTCAAAGTTAATGAAAAAAAAAACATTTAGGATCCAAAAGAAAGCATTATTTGCTCCAGGAACATATAAGGGTAACTGACACAAATATTATAATGATTTAAAGACCTTAGCTGGGCGAGGTGCTATGTACCTGTCGTGTCAGCTGCTTAGGAGGCTGAAGGACAAGGATTGCTGGACCCCAGGAGTTTCAGGCCAGCCTGGGCAACATAGTCTCAAAAAAAGGGGTAGAGGTGTTGGGGATATAGCTCAGAATTAGAGCACTTGCTTAGCATGCACGAGGCCCTGGGTTTAATCTCCAGCACTGCCAGAAAGAGTATCTTTATATTTCTTTGAGAAAATAACACCTCCTTCACTGTGTTATTTTAAGAAAATGCAAGATAAAACAAGAAAAAGACTTATTTAAAGTGTTACATTAAGTTGTTTTATGCCTAACTCTACCTGCTCTATGCCTCTCTGGTCTTCACTTTGTCCATACATATGATGAAGTATGGAACTGAGTGACCTCTTTGGGCCATGTTAGACATTTAGATAATAGTCTTGCAGCTGTTTCATTGCTTACTTCCTTCATTAACATGGTAACAGTTGATACTTCTGATGTTCTGCAGCCCCTTTGCCTCTCCCCGTCTCTCTCTCTAAGCTCACTTCGCAGTTTCCTTTAAAGTCTATTGCCTATTTTAGTTTGATTTCTTTCCTTTCTTTAAAAAAATTTTTTTAAAGCTGTTACTCTGTGGGCTTATGTTCCCTTTTGAGGTTGCTTTGAGTTGTGCAAGGCCTCAGGAAGTGGTGGAACCACCTTCCTCAAACCTGGTTGCACCAAAAGCCCATCAAGTTAAGTCTTGTCCCTAAAGAGGAAGAGAAAGCCTCAGTTCTTTAGGCAGTAAATAAGAGTTTCTCTCTTGAGCTCTTTGGGTTAATTTCACCACTTACAGAAAGGACATTTCCTTTTAGTTGACAACATCTATTGTACTGTATATTTTGTATTCTACTGTATTATAATTACCCACTTGTATATTCACATCTCTCCCCTAACATTTCTTTGCAACCATCAGCCCTTCTATGGTTAGAAGTATCTAGTATATACCAGGTAATCAATAAAAGAGGAAACAACATACAGGTATATTGAGTGCTATACCGCTATGCAAGTTGCCTAAGAGCAATTTTCATCTAATCTTCAGGTCTCTAGCATAGGTATTATGCGTATTTTATATATGAGGTCTCTGAGGCCTGAAGAGATAAAGTGATTTATTTATGACCTAATAGCTGGTATTCAAACCTTAGTTTGCTGACTTCAAAGCTTGAGCTGTAGGTAGAACTATTCTCACTCCTAGTTCAGTATTCCTTCTCTGCACATCCCTCCCACCCCCCCACCCCCCACAAATTTGAGTATGTAGCTGTGTTTAATGCAGTGTTAGAGAAGAGTTGAAAAAGGAGTAAGGTAGCATGGGGAGCAAATACCTATGGGACACACATAATAGCTGTGTATTAAGAAATTGCCCTAGAATCTTTAATGCCTTAATTGGAATTGTAGGCAATTCTATATTTTGGCATTTAAAAATGAATCTATTTCAGCTGGTTAGCAGATGCAGCAACACCTACCTTTGGGCATGTTCTGTTCTAAAAAGGGATAAAAAGCTGCTTCTCTTACACCACCACCGGCAAGGTGGATGAGCTCAGCTTTGACCTGAAACAGTTAGTGCTTCTGAAATCTATTGCCTCCAAGCTTTGTCATATTTTTTTGTCAGGTGCCTGTAACCTACATTCTCAGAGCTGGAGAATCAGATAATTGTGATATGGGGTTCTCATCCCAACAGCTTGGGCTCTCACCAAGGAGAGCCAAAATGCAAAGGACTTTTAAATTTTTTATTGTGTGACAGGCTCTTGCTAAGTTTGCAGGCTGCCTGTGGCCTGGAACTTGTGACCCTCCTTCCTCAACCTTCTAAGTCCCTGGTACTTTAGGTGTATGCCATGGCACTCAGCACAAAGGGACATTCTCCAAGTTGGTAAAGAAAACTAAAAGGTAGACTTTGGGAAACTTCTCTGGCTCCTTGTTTTGTGCCATGGACTGTTGATTCATCTCTTAAGTGGACTATGTTCTCTTAAGTGGGCTAATAGTGGATGTAGTATACAAAGGTAACAAGAATAAGGAAACGCTGGTTGAAGATCTTATTAACACTGTGATTTTGAGCAAGTGTTTTATACTAGAAGGCCTATTTCTTTAAATGTTTTAATGCGGTGATTCTTTCCAGGTGAAGTAACTGTTGTCTAGGAAGCACACATCTCTGCTGCCCAAGAACCTGGTGAGTCTCTGGATTACAGCTTTGTTTGCCCTTCTCTTTTATGTCTGACTCCTCCACTCACTGTCTATATCCTAAACATTTTTTGAAATATCTCACCTTCTGATGTGCCCTCATCCATTGTTTTTATCATTGAGGTTATGTTTTTACCTTATATTTTACAGCACCTATATACCTTATATTTTACAGCACAGCACCTTATATTTTATGGCACCTAACAGCAAATAAATTTTTACTATCATTTTAGTGTGATTTTGAGAGTGACCATAGTAAGTGTGTTTTTAATCTTCGTACTTGAATTAGAATCAAACTCCAAAAGAAGTTAAAGGAATAGAAAGATGAAGTTGCATTTATGTCTGGAGTCTTAAAAATTTCACCATGAGAATAAATGAGAGAAATAGTAAGTGTAGCTGGCTTCCCTGAAGAAGTAATCTGAGAAGAGAGCAACCAAAACAGAAAGTTGCAGTGTCTGTTATAATCTAATTTCAGAAATGGCTATCACTTCTGCTCTCTTCTTTTAGTCAGATAGACCAAACCTTCTACTAGATGGCAGAAGTCTATACAAGGATGCAAATTCTAGGGGGCAGGGGTCTTTGGGTGCCATCTTGGAAGTTGTCTGCCACAATGATAGAGAAATGTTGAGGCCCAGGCTATCCATATCATTTATCAAGGAGCTAATTTTAATAAGAAAGTTATGATTCTATTCCATGTTCCAGGCTTGGTGGACAGGGGGAGGATTCCCATATGTCTTTAGGGGATGATTAGCTTCTGGGCATGGAGGGAGCAGGTAATCCTTCAGAAGCCTCCTGGGTCTCATTTATCTACTAACAATCTTTCTAAGTTAGTAACATAGTCATGCCTGTTTCTACAAACAACCAGACAATTCAGTGAGGGTTGGGAGCACCAAAGGATTTCTTTGCCATTTGGTACTATCTGGCAAGATTGTCCACACAAGCCTGAGCATTTTAACTTCTATTTGTAGAGAAAATTAACTAAGGTAATTGACATGCCTTCAACACTTGGGGCTTTTAAAAACTCTTGCACATTTATGTTTTTGTGATCATCTCAAAGGAACAGGGTGATAAAATGGGAAGCTGCTATCCTTGAAGTCAGTAGTATATCTTGGTTTGAATTCCAGTTTGGCATTAACTCATTGTGATTTTAATTCATATTTTGTCTCTGGACAAAAAAACATAAAAACAAAAAACCTAAAACAAAACAAGAAACAACAACAAAAATACTTAGAAATGACTGGACTGAGTGATTTGAAGTCTTAAAAGACTTCTCAGTAAAAAGAAAGGGGTTGGTTTTTCTGATGCCATTGGGCATGTGTACCCTAAGGGCTGTGGGAATACTTTTCTTTTTACATTTCTACAGATAAAACAGGGCTGGGGTTTAGTTCAGTTGGTAGATTGCTGTGCTGTGCTTTCTCAGGCTCTAGGTTCAATCTCCAGCACTGTAAAAATGGGAGAAGGCCTTGGCAGGCCAATCCCAAAACAATCTGTCATTGAAAACCCTATGAATTGCAAGGATATGGAACCAATCAAGGTGCCCATCAACAGAAGAATGGATAAAAAATTATGCTACATATACACAATGGAATACTACTCAGCTTTAAAAAATGAAATAACTTGCAGCAAAATGGATGGAACTGGAGAATATCATCTTAAGCAAATGAAAACAAGCTCAAAAAGAGAAAGAGCATATGTTCTCACTCATGTTTGAGAGCTGAATCATACTTAAAGGAAGAAAAAATCCTATACATAAGTTGATATATAAAAATGCACAGGTGAACTTAGCGAAGAAGGGACAATATAAAGAGTAGAAAGGAGGGAGGGAAGTGAAGATTGAGGAAGGTGGGGAGGAGAATCGATGCAAAGGGATTAAAGGGGGAGAGGATATCTCAATGTAAACGATGCAACTTCATGAGTACATGGGAAAAACAGAGGAACATAATCCAAATATGTATATGGAGTTACTACATATTAGTCAAAAGGTTCCATAAACCTTGTAAGTTGATAAAAATATAACCAAAAGTGATGCAGTAGTTGCATAATGGAAAAAGCCAATGCTCTATTACTCTGTACCCCACCAACATTTACCAGTAAAGGGAAAGAAAAAAAAAAAAAAGATAAAACACTTCCTGGGGTAGGAAGGAAAAACAAGCTTCCCCAAGTTATGCTCTCACATGCCTCTTGATGGCATTGAGCTTGCCTTAAACCAAAAATTTTTCCACTATTCATTATATTTAGAAGGACAGTTAAACCTTGAAAATATTTTCATTTTTAAACTTCTGCATGAAATATTCAGGCATCACATATTTGTTTGAATGCATGTTAGTTCTAAGTTCTCCTTTGCAAATGTTACCTATTCCATGATATAGGCTACTTTTACTTTTCCTAATGAAACTCAATAGTCAGCTTCTTTCTGTTTTGTTACAGTTTGAAAAACAGCATTGTTTTAGTGTGAATGTTCATATAATATTAAAATTCTGACAATTCATGAAAATAAAACACATCTCGTTTAAAAAAAAAAATAACGCTGGCAGAGTTGGGCATTAGTTGCCAATGGCTACATCTCCTGTTTCTAAAGTGGTATAATTTCTTCAGAGATCGGGATCCACATCTGGAAGGGTAAAGGCCTTCCTTGAAAAGGCAGAGGGCATGAAACAGGCTCCCTTCAGAGGAGGGGCTGAGTGAATCCTCAGCAGGTGAGAAGGGCTGATTTTCCCAAGTTGGCCTCTGCTGCCTTTGGATTATTTAGATGTAAACATACCTTCCCTCTCCTAGATGGTATGAAGACCCCCCTATGTTTTAGAGACTAAACAAGTAGAGATTGGGAGGAATTCAGATGAATCTTGCCCCCTGCAGTTCAAGAGGTCTCTTGGATTTTGATGGCTCCAATGCTTACTATTTCCCTTGCTGTATAAAAACAAGTCTTTGCTGACAGAGTGCAGCTAATCTATAGCCATCTCTTTCCTACTGTTTTCTTACTTTCCAGGCAAATATTCTGTTTTGGAATAGAAGCCTGGAGATTCATGGTTTAGTAGAAGGAGGATTGGATTTAGAATCAGTAAGTAGTAGTTGTTGTTGTTAGGTGCCGTCAAGTCGAGTCCAACTCATAGCGACCCTATGTACAGCAGATCGAAACACTTGCCGATTCTTTGTCAGGCAAACGATCTTATTTATGTTTAAGCCCGTTGTTGCACACACTGTGTCAATCCATCTGGTGGAGGGTTTTCCTCTTTTGCGTTGACCTGCCACTCTCCTAAACATGATATCCTTCTCCAGGGATTGATCTCTCCTGACTACGTGTCTGAAATATGTAGGCTGTAGTGTGGCCATTCTTGCTTCCAAGGAGCACTCTGGTTGCACTTCTAGAACAGATTTGTTGGTTCTTTTGGCAGTCCATGGTATATTCAATAGACGTCTCCAGCACCATAATTCAAAAGCATCAATTCTTTTCCTGTCTCCCTTGTTTAATGTCCAGCTCAAATTCCAGGTCTTTTTAACCTTCTCTGTTTATTCATTTGTAAATAGGATTGCTGGGAAAATTAAAGGAGATTAAGCATGTTAAGTACTGCAATTGTCCCTCTAGTAAGTGCTTACTAGGTACAAATTATTTATTATTTGTGTTCTTATATCTTTGAGAATTTGGGATAGAGGATAATTAAATTTCTAAAAATACCGTTTTATATTAGAGTAACAAAATAAGTACTGGAAGAAATTTTTACAGATAATCTTCCCTTTTCATTTTATACTTTGAGTGGGTGCATTTTAAAATTGGAATTGTTCAGGCTCGGAGTGAAGCAGTGAGTGGCTCAAGGTCATCTAGTGGAGGCACCAGGCACCTAGTTTATAATACCTGCTTGTCCAATAACAGATGTATCTTATACTATTCTAGGTATCTGGGGATAGATTAAATGTGCATACTAGGTCTTTAACTTTATGTTTTGAGGGCCATTTATTTGTTTGGCCTGAGAAGCTAGTGGTTACCTTGAGTGTAGATATTGTTGAGTAGAGCAGTATCTTTTTTTTTTTTTTTTTTTTTTTAGGTATTTTAGTTGTACATGTCAGTGGGTACAGACAGCATATCAGTTAGTATATTTGCTATGCATCTATCAAATCAGTATTCTTAACATTTCCATCTCCTAAAACATTTTACATAACAAACAGAAAAAGTAAAAGAAAGAAAAAAAGTAAGAATTTTGATTAACAAGAAATGACAGTGTATGCCACCATGGGTTATATCCTATCATTTTGTATTCCTTTTTTGTATTTTCATAGAGTTGCATCCTGTATTTTGTGTTTTTTTTCTCCCTCTCTGCCCCTCTATGTTGTTCCCCTTTTCTCTTCCCCATTTCCCATTAACCAATTCCCCCACCAGTAGTCCCTACCCTGTTCATATTGGGTCAACTTATATTTTCCATGCTTATATAAGTTGGTTGTACATTTATCTATGAATGTGAGATATATATATATATATATATATATATATATATATATATATGCATGCACACACACATCCCCAGCCCCGTTTTTACTTTTTATTTTGAGACAGGCTCTCACTAAGTTGCACAGCCTGTCTCTGGCCTAGAACTCATAATTCTTCTGACTCCTCCTCCTGAGTTACTGGGATTGCAGGTGTGTACCACCATGCCTGGCTCATTTGCCTACTTTTTGATTGTATACTTCGGTTTTGTGGTGTTTAGTTTTTTGAGCTCTTTATGTATTCTACATGTTAATTCCCTGTTTGATGTATAGCTGGTAAAGATTTTCTCCCATTCTTAGGCTTTCTCTTCACTCTGATAATTGTCTCCTTTGCTGTGCAAAAGCTTTTTAATTTCATGCAATCCTATTTGTCAATTCTTGTTATTGTTTCCTGTCATATTGGGGTCCCTTTCAGAAAGTCTTTTCTTAAGCCTATGTTTTAAAGTGTTTTCCTGTCGCAATTAAAAAGTTTCAGGTCTTCCATTAAAGTCTTTGATCCATTTTGAGCTGACTTTCATACAGATAGGGAGGGATCTAGTTTCAGTCTTCTACATGATGATATCCAGTTCTCTTAGCACCATTATTTTGGCATGTTTGCAAACATCAGGTGGCTGTAGCTGCATTGGTTTATTTCTGGATCCTCTACTCCACTGGTCTATATGTCTGTTTTTGTGCCAATACTATGCTCATTTTGTTACTATGGCTCTGTATTATAATTTGAAATCAGGTATTGTGCATTGCTTTTTATGCTTAGGATTACTTTGATGATTCAGGGTCTTTTGTGCTTCCACATGAATTTTAGGATTATTTTTTCTATTAATGTGAAGGATGTCTTCAGAATTTTGATGGTGATTGCAATGAATCTGTAGATTCCTTTTGGTATTACAACCATTTTCACAATATTCTGATGAGCATGGGAGGTCTTTCCATCTTCTAGTGTCTCCAATTTCTTTCTTCAGTTGTTTTTAAAGTTTTCATTATAGAGGTCTTTCACCCCCTTGGTTAGATTTATTCCTAGGTATATTATTATTTTTGAAACTATTGTGAATGGGATTGTTTTTCTGATTTCTTTCTTAGCCTGGTCATTATCGGTATATGGGAAAGCTACTGATTTTTGTATGTTGATTTTGTATCCTGCTACTTTACTGAAGGGCTGGGGTTTAGTTTAGTTGTTAGAGTGCTGCTCTGCACTCTCTGAGGACCCTGGTTTGATCCCCAGCACTGAAAAAATGGGAGAAGGATGTTTTAATCCACTCTCTAAGCAATCTAGAAACAATGAGCCAATAAAAACACTAAGAGTGTTGCTGTGAGTTGGACCTAACTTGATGACACCTAACAACAACAACAACAACAACTTTACTGAAAGTGTTCATCAGCTCTAAGAGTTTTCTGGTGGAGTGTTGAGGGTCTTTTAAGCATAGAATCAAATCATCTGCCAATAGGGATAATTTTAGTTTTTCCTTTCCTATTTGCATCCTTTTTATTTCTTTCTCTTGCCTTATTGCTGTGGCTAAGAGTTTAGTTACTATACTGAATAACAGTGTAGAGCATGGACACCATTGTCTTGTTCTTGATTTTGGAGGAAGTGCTTTCAGTTTTTCCTTATCTACTATGTTTTTTTTTTTTTTTTTTTTTTTTGTGGTACTGGGGGTTGAACCCAGGGCCTCGCGCTTGCATGCTCTGCAAGTGCTGGACCATGAGCTGCACCCTCAGCCCATTTTTTTTTACTTTTTGAGACAAGGTCTCGCTAAGTTATACAGACTGCCTCTGGTTGGTTTTGAACTTGGGGTCCTCCTGCCTCCACCTCCCAAGCCGTTGGGATTACAGGTGTGCGCCACCACCATGCCCAGCTCTACTATGATATTGACTACAGTTTTTTTCATATATTTCCTTTATTATGTATTGGTATCAGGGGAATACTGGCTTCATAAAATAAGTTTGGTAGTGTTCTTTCCATTTCTAATTCTTGGACTAGTTTGGGGAGCATTAGTGTTAATTCTTCAAAGGCCTTGAAGAATTTGGCAGTGAATCCATCTGGTCCTGGGTTTTTCTTTGTTGGAAGACTATTACTATTTCAATCTCACTGCTCATTATTGATTTGTTTAAGTTGTTTATATCCTCTTGATTTAATTTTGGTAGGTCATATGTGTCTAGGAGTTTTTATATCTCATCTAGATTATCTAGTATTTTGGAATATAAGTTTTCAAAGTATTCCCCAATAATGCTGTGGGTTTCATTGGTATCTTTTAGTCTCCATTTCATTAATTTCTGCCTTGACTTTTATTATTTCTTTCCATCTTCTGATTTTGGGTTTTGCTTACTCTTCCTTTTCTAAGATCTTGATGTACATCATCAAGTTATTTATTTGGGTCCTCTCTGATTTTTTAATGTAGGCACTGATAGCTATAAATATCTCTCTTAGAACCACCTTTGCTGTGTCTCAAAGGTTCTGATAGGTTGTGTTTTCATTTTCACTTGATTCCAGGAATTTTTTATTTCTTCTTTGATTTCTTCAAGGACCCACTGATCACTATTGAGCGTATTGTTCAATCTCTAGATATTCGTATAGTTTTTATAGTTTTTCTTGCTGTTGATTTCTACCTTTTTTCCATGAGGTCCAATAAGATACAAGAAACTATTTTGATGTTTCTGTATTTGTTAAGAGTTTATTTATGAACTACAATGTGATTTATTTTAGAGGAAGTTCATGGGCTGCTGAAAAGAATGTGCGTGCTGTAGGTTTTGAGTGGAATGTTCTATATAGATGTCTATTAAGTCCATTTGATCTATTGTGCTATTTAACTCTGAAGTTATTTTCTTGATGTTTTTTTGTCTGAATGTTCTATGTAATGATGAGAGTGGGTATGAATTCACCCACTGTTCTGGACCTATGTGTCCCTTTAACTTCAATAGTGTTTGTTCCATGAAATTGGATCCACCAATGTTCAGTGCATTTATATTTACAATTGTTATATCTTCTTGATGGATTGTTCCATTTATTAGTATGTAATGACCTTTTTTAAAAATCTCTTCAGACTAATTTTGGCTTGAAGTCTGCTTTGTCTGTTATAAGGATAGCTATCCTCCCCCTCTGTTTTTTGCTTCCATTTGCTTGGTATATTGATTCCCATCTTTTTACTTTCAGTCTGTGTGTGTCCTTGCCAGTGAGATATGTTTCTTGCAGACAACAAATTGTTGGATCTTGTTTTTAATCCAATCAACTTGTTTATGTCTTCTAATTGGGGGATTAAGACTATTATATTTACGGTTGTGATTTTTTTTTCAGTAGTGGGGGTTGAACCCAGGGCTTTGCACATGTGAGGCAAGCACTCTACCACTGAGCTGCATGCCCAGCCCCTCTTGCCAAGCTGTGCAGGCTGCCTCTAGCCTTGAACTTGTGATCCTCCTGCTTCCACTTCTGGAGTTGCTAGGATTACAGGCATGTGCTACCAAACCCATCTTAGGGTTGTTATTGGGAGAGGTTTGCTGATTCTTTCTAATTGTGTTAGGTGTTTTCCTGGTTGATTCACATATTATTTGTTCTTTTCTTTCTTCCTCATTTATATTTGGAACTTGCTGGCTTTTGAGTTAGACATGATTAATTATTTTCTAGTTCTCATTAGTTCATCTGTTACTCTCATGAAATTTATTCTTTCCTACATTTTTGTGATTGAGATTGCCTTTCTTCCTCCTGTGTGTGTATTATTGCTTAAATGTCTTTTGTAATACAAGCTTGGTTGTCATGAATGGCTTTAGTGTGTGCTTGTCTTAGAAGGTCTTTATTTCTCCATAGATGTTTAAATGATAACTTTGCTGGATATAATAATCTGGGTTGATAGTTATTTACTTTCAGGGCTTGAAATATATCATTCCATGCTTTCCTGGACTTTAAGAGTTAATGTTGAGAGATCTAAAGGTATTCCAAGGGGCTTCTGTTTGTATGTGAGTTAGCGTTTTTCTCTTGTAGCTTTTAATATTGTTTCTTGTTCCATAGCTTGCGATTTTAACTATAATGTGTAACGGAGAGGTTCTTTTCTGGTTGTCTATTTGGGGTTCTAACTGCCTCTTGGTTGAATTCCTATTTCCCCAGATTTGGGGAATTTTCTGCTATAATTTCATTAAATAGGCTTTCCATGCCATTAGTTTTATCTCAGTTCCTTCTTCTACTCCCTGGATTCTTAGATTTGGTCTCTTGATCATGTCTCCTGAGTTCTTGGATCTTTTGTTTACTTTTTTTCTTTATTAGAATCTGAATGTAGTATTTCTTGAACCTTGTCTTCAGTCTTTGGTAGTCTTTCTTCTGCTTGATCTAGTTTATTGGTGATTTTTTCCATTGTGGTTTTTATTTGATTTATTGAGTTTTCATTTCCAATATTTGTTTGGTTTTTTTTAATCCCAATTTTCTTGATGAATTTCTCATCTCTTTTGGTAACTTTGTCTTCTAAATTGGTGACTTTCTTGTCTAGTTCCTGAATTGATTTCCTTACTTCATTCATCTTCTTATTTGTATCCTCTTTGAAGTCATTGATCATTTTTATAGTAGACTTTTGAATTCTTCATCTGACATTTCAACCATATCAGTATCTTTGGTTTCAGTGGTTGAAGTTTTATGGTCTTTTGGAGGAGATATGTTGCCTTGCTTTTTCATGTTTCTTGTGTTTCTATTTCATGATTTGTGCATCTGTTGGGATGGATACTTCTTACAGTTTTATTTGGGGATCTTTTTAGTGAGCAACTATCACTTGAGAGCTCAACACCCAGTACCAGTTCGAAACCACTGTGACAGGTACGATACCTGACCAAACCAGATATAGAAATACACCTAAAATCAATTAAAGCCAACTACTACACCTCTAATGCCCATAGAACAGAAAATGGTAACAATAATATAGAGTTAGCTATGAAGTTACAAATTGTTTATGGTGAAAGTAGACATAGAAATTACCTGAAATAAAAGGGAAAGGGCAGAGAAAGGGGAGGAAAAAAGCATCAAAGAATAAGTAAAAGAAAGAAAAAAGAAGAAGAAAAGAATATTAGGAAGAAGGAGAGCCAAGAGCAAAAGACAAAAAAAAAAAAAAAAAAAAAAAAAAAAAAAAAAAAAAAAAAAAAAAAAAAAAAAAAAAAAAAAAAAAAAAAAAAAAAAAAAAAAAAGAAAAAAAAAATAAAATTAGATAAACATAAGAAGAATAAAAAAAAGCCTAAGAGATTTCTTTTAAAAAAAATAAGGTAAAAATTATACTAAAAGTATAATAAATAAAGATACTCAGGTGCCAAAAGATAAGAAAACTAAAAAAGAAAAATTACAATAGAAAAAAGAGAAATGAGGAAAAGAAAGTTAAGAATGAAAGAGAGAGAGAGAGGTAGAGAGAGAGAGAGAGAATATGAGAGAATGGGAACTACATGGCACAAACCTATTGTAATCCTAGTGACCTGGGAGGCTGAAGCAGGAGGATCTTGAGTCCCAAGCCAGCAGCAGCCTGCGCAACTTAGTGAGACCCTGTCTCAAAATAAAAATAAGTAAAGTAAGAATGGCCAAGATCAATAAAACAAATAACAACAAATGCTGGCAAGGTTGCAGAGAAAGGGGAACCCTCTTACAGTGGTGGAATTGTAAATTGGTTCAACCACTTTGGAAATCAATATGGAGGTACCTCAGAAAACTCAAAATAGATCTACCATATGACCCAGTTATACCACTATTGGCAAGATACCCAAAGGGAGATGAGTCATCATACCACAGAGACACCTGCATGTTCAATGCAGCACTTTTCACAATAGCAAGGATATGGAATCAACCAAAGTACCCATCAACAGAAGAATGGATTAAAAAAATTATGGTACATATACACAATGGAATACTACTCAGCAATAAAAAAATGAAATAATGTCATTTGCAGCAAAATGGATGGAATTGGAGAAAATTTTCTTAAGTGAATGAACACAAGCCCTAAAAGAGAAATACCATATGTTCTCACTCATACGTGGGAGCTGAATCAAGCTTAAAAGGAGGAAAAAGTCCTATATATATATTGGAACATAATAAAAAGCTCATGTAGACTTAGCATAGAAGGAACAATTTAAGAAGTGGAAAGAAGGAGGGAGGGATCTAGCAAAAGGAAGTGATGATGGGAGAAGATGGGAGGGGGAGGAGGGCCAACAAGGAGGGAGGAAACGGGGAGAGGTCAACCTCAAAATAAACAGCTCAACCTTATTATTACGGGAAATAATAATACCAACAATACCAAAAGATGGCAATAATGTAAATGGACTAGATCACTCATGTAATACTGCTGAGCATGTAAAAAGATAGATCATTATAGAAAAAAGTTTGGACTTAAATCAAATTCAGGCTGCATATATATATAGAAAAATATTCCCACAAAAAGACATACAAGTAGAAAGGAGATTGTTGGTGGTAGGGGGGTATGAAGGAGGAGGGTCATGAGAGCGTAAGGGGGAAGTTATGTGAGCAATGTACAATGTAATGCATGTATGGAAATGTCACAATAAAATACATGTCAGAATGAAGTTGTACATTAAAAATGTCCAATAAAAAATGAAAAAAAAAAAAACCCTCTATGGACAGCAGAAAAGCACTGACATAGTGCTGGGTGTGGCACAGCTCCAGGTTGCGCTTCATCCTGTTGTAGATAAAGTGGCTCTGAGTCAGATCCGACTTGACAGCATCTCACAACAACTGTAGCCACCTGAGTGCTTCAGGGCTTCCTGTTCATTGAATTACTACAACCCAATGTATGTGTTAGGGAGGGTAGGATTCAACAAGTAATTTACCCACTCATTCAATTAAAATTTATCAAGTGGCAAAATAAATAAATGAATAAATAAGTAAGTAAGTAAATAAATAAATAAGAAAAGGGATAAGGATGCAGCACAGTGATCAAGCACCTGCCCAGTACAAAGCCCTGGGTTCAGTCCCCAGCACAGCCCCAGCAACAACAAAAGAAAAAAGAATAGTGTAGCTTTTTTCAGTGTCCAGTTATATTGTAGTCTATTACGAGGAATTGATAGTCAATTGAAGTTGGAGTCTCTTATCTGACCTTGGTTCAAGGTTACCAGTTCCACAACTCCCTTTAGGAGATGGAATTTTCTCCTCTTCCCAGGGAGTGGGATTACCATTTACCTTGTCCAAGCCTCCTGCTGCCTGAATTTCTCAGCATGTCAGCATACCACCTTCCATCTCTCTGGAACTGCCTGATTCAGCAGTGTTCCATTCTTGGGTTGTGGCTGGTTACCACCGGTTCCTTAATGTGTGGTTGCTCCTTGTTTTCAGGCCCCAGAGTAGCCCAGTCTCAAATGATAGGTTCCCTCTCAAGATGGTACCTGGTCATAGCCCTCTGAGACATGGAGTGTGGCAAACTGGATTTGTTCTCCAATGGTGACCCCTAAGTCAGGAAGTGCCACCGTTTCATGAAATCCTTTGAACGGATCTAAGGGCTTCAAGGACCTTGTCCTTGTCCTGTGGGACTCCCAGCCTGCTTACCAGGGCCTTCTGGCTTACCTTTTGGGTGTAGCCTTTGGTTCTCTTCCCTCTCTGGGAAGCTGTGGCTGGAGACATGCCTTGATCACTTCCTCTTGTTACTCAGCCCCTCTGTTCTCTGCACTCTGAGACCATTCTGTCACATCCTCTGTGATTTCTGTGCTTTTCCAGTCTTTCTTTCTTTGGAATCACATCTATTCTTTCTTATCCTGACTCCTTTATTTCACCTTGTCACATGGCAGTTGCTTCTAATCCACTACCTTGCAATGGAAGTCTCCATATGGTCCATTCTGACCAGTATTTTTTAGATTAGTAACTGCATCCTAGAGAGAAAATCATCTGCTCAAGGTGCCACAGAGATTCTGTGATGTAACTGAGATAGAAATTTGGTTTCCTGGTAGCAAGTCCTGGTTGCCTTTTCATAGACAGCTCTTCTAGAAAAACTGTTATGAGGCTCTGAAATTGTGGATTTTTAAGTACTATGTTGTCTGTATACCTTGAGATTTCTGTTGGGAATGACAGATTCTGTTAAAAAAAAAAACAAACCCAGATTTCATCCTAAAAATATCAAGCTGTTTTTCAACATTATAAGAGAAGATAAGGGGTTCCATGTACAACCCTATATAAGGTGCTTGTAAAAGCTTATAGACTGTTCAAGATGTAAGCAAGAATGCTGCCAAAATATGGAAAATTATAACTTCAAGAAACTTCTCAGACATCTTCACTTTTTTTTTTTTTTTTTTGGTGGTACTGAGGGTTGGACCCAGGGCTCGCACTTGCATGCTCTGTAAGTGCTAGACTACTGAGTTGCGCCCCCAGCACATTTTTTACTTTTTGAGACAGGGTCTTGCTAAGTTACGCAGACTGCCTCTGGTCTCAAACTTGCGATCCTCCTGCCTCTGCCTCCCGAGCCGCTGGGATTATAGGTGTGCGCCACTGCACCCAGCGCACATCTTCACTTTTGTAAAGCTTCTTGCCAGTTCCCCCTGATCCCTTCACCCTTTACCCTTAATGGAAATTTTCCTCATTATAGAAATTCTCATTATATACTGGCAGTATGTTATGGTGAAAAGAATATGGATGTGATTTGCACAGCAGACCTAGATTGGACCTTGTGTTGGGTCAGAGTGCTAGAGTTCCTGAAATGCTAGCTACTGTTACTATCAATGTTTTTATCATTACTCGTACCTTATCTTCTCTTTTAACCTGGGAGTTTCTCAAGGGCAGTGTTGTTTTCAAACTGTAAGCCATAACTCATGATTTGTGGATTTAAAATGGTAGATTGGATCAGCATTTTTGAAAAGGTCAAATAGAACCCACCAGGGAAAATATCAGAATATATTGTATATAAAAAGAACAAGCCAAGCTTGGTGCTATAATTCTAGCAGTCAGGAGGATCAGGAGTTCAAGGCCAGCCTGGGTTACGTATAGAGACTGTCTCACAAAGAGCAAGGGGTGTGTGTGTGTGTTTGTTCAGTGCCTGGATGCACGTGCATACATACATATGTACTAGGGTTCAATGTAAATTGTATTCTTACAGTAGACTGTAGGCAAATAGTTTAAGAAATCCTGATTTAGGGAAGAGGTTGCCTGATATTTACATCTCTTAGTCTCAAGACCTGTCACAGGGTCTGGAACAAATCTTCTGATTTATGTGTATCTAACCTGAATTTAATTGCTTAATATGTGATAGAGTTGGTGTAATATAGTATGTTGAAAGAAGGCAGAAATTGTCTTTAAGAAGTTTAGTATTAAAGTACCTAACTAATTCCTAGAAAACTTCCCCAGCTCTTGTTAATATTTCTCAATTGTCAGCTACATTGTGATTTTGGTAAAATATTAGCCTGCCATTATTTCTAAAGAACCCACATCTTTGGACTGGCCTTTGAGTGTTTCCATAATATGGCCTCACCGCTCCTTTGTAGTGTCATCCACAGTAACTATATACTCTTCACATCAGTCAACTGATCCACTTGCTAACTCTAAACCCATTTTTTTCCTCAGTGTCCTTTTGGTGATGTTGCTTATTTGTTTTGAGATGGGAGTTTCCCGATGTTGCTTAGGGTTGCTTCCTATGGTTGTGGGCTCAAGTGATGTTCCTGCCTTAGCCTCTTAATTGCTGAGACTACAGGCATGCACCACCACAGCAGGCTCCTCAATGTCCTTGTTTGGTTTATTCACTTTGTGTGGGTATCTTATACACACTTACTACTAAGTGAAGAAACAAGCAAAGGTGCTTGAAATCCTGTCACTTTAAAGACTAACTTAATCTGCAGGAGTAAGTGCTTTTTCCCTTTCCTCCAGGGTGTTAGAGCTTCTCACCACACACAGGAAGAGCCAGGGCTAGTGGCTCTCATATCTTTGTAACTTTGACCATATGGAACATATACATGAATCAATATATAAAGAAGGTTAAGATTTTTAATAACATTAAACTTTAAGGATTTTGAAAATGAGAAGAAATAAGTACACAAGTCAGATGCCATGGCGCATGCCAGTAATCCCAGCAATTTGGGAGGCTGAGGCAGGAAGATTGTGAGTTTGAGGCCAGAGGCAGCCTGCGTAGCTAAAAAGCGAGACCTTGACTCAAAATTTAAAAAAGTAATAAAATCAAAATTTTAAAAAGGGGTTTGAGGGTGCAGCTCAGTGGTAGAGTACTTGACTACTATACCCAAAGACCTGGATTCAACCTCCCACTACTGACTGCAAAAAAAAAAAAAAAAAATTACCCCCTAAAATACATAAAAATTGTATTGGTATCTATAAATGAGGAAATATTATAACAAGACCTTAACACTAATGTTTGAAATAGTCCAGACCCTTAATTTATAGGTATTAGAGGGGGGAAGACATGCTCTGACTATGCCACAAAACAACTCTTAAAAGTCCATGCAAAGCTGAGTTTGGTGGCTCACGTCTTTAATTCTAGCACTCGTGAAGCTGAGGCAGGAGGATACACATGAGTTCAAGGCCAGCCTGGGCTACAAAAGTGAGACCTGTTCCCAGGGGGAAAAAAAATCCATGCAGAATATAAGGCTAAACTATTGCTTAAAAATATCTATACTTAAAAAGTTTCCAATGAAATTAAAAGTTCTAATTAAAAAACCCACAACGGCCATTTAGTAAAGCAATTGAGGGCTATATTAGTTATGGTTCCCCAGAAAAACATAACCAGTAAGATACCATTACTTCCCATTTTTATTATGAGGCATTGCTCATGCAATTACGGAGGTTGAGAAGTACCATCATTTGCCACTTACAAGCTGAGGTGCAGGAAATCCAGTGATGCATTTCTGTATTTCAGTCTGATTCTGAAGGCCTGTGAACTAGGGCAACTGATGGTATAAATCTCAGTCTTAGGGTTGGAAAAGAGTGGAGATGTCCCTGTTCAAATAGGCAGGCAGGACAACAAGAGGTGAATTCCTCCTTCCTTCATTTTTCATTCTATTTAGGCTTTACATGGATTGGACAATGCCGACCAGCTCTGAGGAGGGTGTTCTATTGAGTCCACTGATTCAAATGCTAACCTCCTGAAACAACCTCACAGGCACACCTAGAATATGATGTTTAGTCTGGGAAGCCTATACCCAGTTAGGTTGACACATGAAATTAACTGTCACAGGAGCTTAGTTTTCTGATGCCTAAAAGATATGGGAATAACTTTCAGCCTTTATTTATTGGCTGAGTGACCAAAGACAAGTTACCTGGCCTTTCTAATCCTCACTTTCTTCATCTCTAAAATGTTGTGGCATCATATGGTTGTGAAAGCTGCACATTGAACAAGAGAGACAGAAAAAGAATTGATACTTTTGAATTGTGGTACTGGAGATGTCTATTGAATATACCATGGACTGCCAAAAGAACCAACAAATCTGTCCTAGAAGAAGTGCAACCAGAGTGCTCCTTGGAAGCAAGAATGGCCAAACTGCGTCTTACATATTTCGGACTTGTAGTCAGGAGAGATCAATCCCTGGAGAAGGACATCATGTTTGGGAGAGTGGCAGGTCAACGCAAAAGAGGAAAAGCCTCCACCGGATGGATTGACACAGTGTCTGCAACAATGGGCTTAAACATAAATAAGATCGTTTGCCTGGCACAGAATCGGCAAGTGTTTCGATCTGCTGTACATAGGGTCGCTATGAGTCGGAATCGACTCGACAGCAGCTAACAGTTGTTGTTGTTAGGTGCCATCTGGTCGGTATTTGACCCATAGCGACCCTACATACAACAGGGGAAATACTGTTGTCAGTGCTTTTCTGCTGTTCGTAGGGTTTTCAGTGGCGGATTGATTTTTGGGAGTGCGTTGCTGGGTCCGTCTCCTAAGCCTGCAGCAGCTGATGTTCCCAGGTGGTTTCTCATCCAAGTACTAACCAGGCCCAACCCTGCTTAGCTTCCAAGATCTGACAGGATCGGATGCCACAGGGCTAATGCTGCAGGCATCTCTAAAATAGAGATAAGTAATACCTTACAAGCTGGTTGTGGAAATTAAGTGAGGTAAAGTTACTACAATGGCTGGCACACAATGAGCACTTGTTTAATATTTTCTTTTCTTTAGGAGAGAAACATTTGTCTTTGAAATACTGGTTAAGAATTAGATGTAGGAAATGTTTGAGATGTCTTGTATGTGGCTGATTACTTTATAAGGCCCACAGTGTCTTTTTTTTTTTCTTTTCTTGTGTCTCCTTTTTCCATGTTTTCTCTCACTAAGATACCCAGTCTTTTTTCTCTTCAAAGCCACTTCCTGGGGAGAAAGTCCATTGTAAGCTGTTACAACTTGCCTTTGGCCCCTCCCTGAGCTCCGTTCATTCCCGTAGGCTGGGAAAAGGAAATTAATTCATGTTGTCTAACCCAAGTTAAACTTTTCAGGCAGAACGACTGCTTAACCTTGGGAGAGAGCAGCGGTAGAAGGTATAGCCCTGCAAGAAAGGGACCCCTGACCAAGGTAAGTAGGAAGGGCCACCTGGTCCAAAGCCCAGACTGGAGTCTAAGAAACAACTAGGAGTGTAGAGAGAGAGGTCAGCCCTGTGTCTGACCTCTGAGTATACAAGAAAGGAAACAGATCTGGATTTTTAAATCTATACAATGGTGGGGAAAAGGAGAGGTGGGAGACAGGCCAGAGTTAGAACATTGAAGGAGCAAGCAGGCCTGGGAATAGGAGGAAAGAACAGTTGTTCTTCCCACTGACTCCTTGTTCTTTTGTAAATTTCTTGCCTTTTCTGAATTTTGATAGGTTAAAGGGAGATCTAAAATGCTTGTCCTTGTCTAATAAGGTATAGAAGATAGATTCATATACTCTAATAGTTCAGAGGAGTGCAGAAGGTAGAACTTCTGTTTGATTTGTTTAGCTAGTTTAATCTACATTAGAGTTTCTCAACCTCAGGACTGTTGTTATTTTGGGTGATATAATTCTTTGTCTGCAACCATAGCACCCTGACATCTGATCTCACCTGATCACGGAAGCTAAGAAATGGTTAGTCCTTGGGTGGGAGACCACCTGGGAATACCAGGTGCTGCAGGCTAGGGAGAAGGACCTGGCAATCCACTCCTCAAACAATCTGCCATTGAAAAACCTATGAAAAGCAAAGAAGCACTGACAATAGTGCTGGATATGGCAGTGTTGGGGAGTGTTTTGTTCTATTGTACATAGGGTTGCTATGAGCTGGACATGACTTAACAGCATGTATCAACGACGTACCACTGAGCTACACCTCCAACCTTTAAAAAATTTTCATTTTGAGGCATGGTCTTACTACATTGCATAGGCTGCATCTGGCTTCTAAACTGCGATCCTCCGGCCTCAGCCTCCCAAGTTGCTGGGATTACTGGTGTGTGCCACCATGTCCCCTTTAGGTCCGACTCTTAAGTCTCATGGGAGCTCTTGGCTCTTTACCATGGTTTTGTCTGTATGGATGTGTTTAACAGCTTTAATGAGATATAATTAACATACCATAAAATTCATCAACTTAAAGTATATACAACTCAGTTTTATTTTTGTCAGTTTATTTACAGAAGTATAACCAGTACTGTTTGGTGCCGTTGAGTCAGGTCTGACTCATAGTGACCCTCATAGGATTTTCAATGGCTGATTGTTTTGGGAGTGGATTGCCACATCCTTCTCCTGTTTTTGCAGTGCTAGGGATCAAACCAAGGGCCTCACAGAGCACAGAGTAGCACTCTACAAACTGAGCTAAACCCCGTCCTCTATAAACAGTCCTACCATCTAGTTTTAGGATATTTTGTCACCTTACAAGAAACCTATTAGCAGTCACTCACTATTCTCCCACATCCTCATCAGCTTAGCCCTAGCACCTTGTTGTTAGGTGCCATCGAGTCAGTTTCTGACTCATAGTGACCCTACGTACAACAGGCGAAATACTATTATTGTCAGTGCTTCTCTGCTGTTCATAGGGTTTTCAATGGCGGATTGATTTTTGGGAGTGGGTTGCCAAGTCCTTCTCCCAAGCTCTAGCACCTATTAGTCTACTTTTTCTTTCTGTGGATTTGATTTGCTTCCTTCAGACAGTTCTATAAGTGAAGCCATACAATATGTGGTCTTTAGTGTCTTAATTCTTTCCTTTATCATAATGTATTCATTCATGTTGAAACATGTATTTTTTTAATTGCTGAATATTTGGTAATATTTGCTGAATACTATTATGTTGTATGGAATTTTATTTCTTTTTTTTTATTAGAAATTTTTAATGTACATCATAATGTGATTCATTTTGACATGCTCTTCGTTGTGACAATTTTCATATATGCAATTTGATAAGCATTATTCATATAGGTTACCCCTTACCCTCCTCTATGTTTCCCCCCTCCCCCCTTCCTATCTAAGTTTCCCATCCAAGTCTTCTCT
>VMDO01028773.1:0-23458 GCA_007922755.1 Pedetes capensis
AGCTATAGCCCTGTGGCATCCGATCCCATCAGATCTCGGAAGCTAAGCAGGGTCAGGCCTGGTTAGTACCTGGATGGGAGACCGCCTGGGAACACCAGAAGCTGTAGGCTGGGAGAAGGACCTGGCAACCCCCTCCCAAAAATCAATCTGCCATTGAAAACCCTATGAACAGCAGAGAAGCACTGACTATAGTGTTTCCGCTGTTGTACAGAGGGTCGCTATGAGTCGGATACCGACTCCACGGCACCTAACAACAACAACAACAAGAGCATACAGCTATTGCAAAAGACCTCTGTTAAAGTGTTTGAAAATAGAGATGAGATGTCACATTGAAGACAAAGGTGCACCTGACTCATGCCATGGTATTTTCAGTTGCATTATATGGTTGTGAAAGCTGGACACTGAATGAGATACAAGAATTGATGCTTTAGTGCCGGGCGTGGTGGCGCACCCCTGTAATCCCAGCCGCTCGGGCGGTGGAGGTGGGAGGATCGCAAGTTCAAGACCAGAGTCAGTCTGCGTAATTTAGCGAGACCCTGTCTCAAAAAAGTAAAAAAAGATGGGCTGGGGGCGCAGCTCAGTGGTCCAGCACTTGCAAAGCGTGTAGGCACGAGGCCCTGGGTTCAACCTCCAGTACTGCCAAAAAAAAAAAAAAAAAAGATTTTCTTTTTCTTTTTATGATATGTCCTTTTTGGTGTTTGTTGAGCTCCCTTGATGTCAAGCTTAATGTTTTTCCTTAAATTTGGGAAGATTCTGGACATTTTGTTTTGTTTTGTTTTGTTTTGTTTTGCAGTACTGAGGATTGAATCCAGGGCCTTGTGCTTGCATGCTCTGCAAGTGCTGGACCACTGAGCTGCACCCTCAGCCCATTTTTTTACTTTTTGAGACAGGGTCCTGCTAAATTACGCAGACTGCCTCTGGTCTCGAACTTGCAATCCTCCTGCCTCCTCGTCCAGAGCCACTGGGATTACAGGCATGCGCCACCATGCCCGGCCTGGACATTATTTCTTCAAATATTCTTTCTGCCTTTTTATTACTTCCCATTCTGGAAATATCATTATGCTCTGATACTTTACCTTTTTCATCATTCTTTTTTGTTTCCATTCCTCAGCCCAGACAATTACTATTAGCTTATAAATCTTTTGATTCTTCTGTACTTTAAAATCTGATCTTGAGCCCCCTCTAGTATATTTTTTTTCATTTGTTATTCCTTTCAACTCCAGAATTTCTACTTACTTATTATAGTATCTATTTCTTTATTAATATTTACTGTTTGGTAAGACAGCATTCTCAAATTTTCTTTACATAGTTTCCATTAGTTCTCTGAATCTATTTGAAAATAGTTCATTGAAAGTCTTAAGTCCAATGTCTAAACTTCCTTGGAGACTATATTGACTACTTTTTCTTGTTTTTTCTGCATGTTTCATGAATTTTTTTTGTGTGTGGAAGATTGGACACTTGAAATAACATGGAAATTTTTGAAATCACATTCTCCTTCTTCCCTTATGTGTGTTATTGTAGCTGTTTTTTATTATTTGGTGAGTTTGCTGAATTCTATAAAGTCTATATTCTTTGAAGAATTTACATTCTGTGATTAGACATTGATTTTCTTAAATTCTGAGATAAAATTATTTTCCCATTGTTTGCCAGTGGAGTCTAATGTGGGCTTTGGGACATGATACACACACACACACACACACACACACACACACACACATATCTAAGTAGTTGACAGCCACTTAAGGTTAAAGTTCTTGTTAAAATTTGATTCCCAAATGGTGTAAATTAAAGATCAAAGAGGTTCCTTTCTGACCTTTCTTGCAAAGTAGGCAGAACCTCTGTTCACTTTTTTGGGTAAATCATTAGGCAGATAGTGAAGCATACAAGTAAATACTATGAAGACAATGTAGTTTTCTGATGACCTGGTAAGTGAATTGATGCCAATCTCTGACCTAGTTGTTAGAGAAGTTATGGAGTAGAAGAACTTATTTATCATTTCTTTATTGGTTTTCCTGTAAACATTACTATGAAATAATTGCACATTGACAAAAACCTTATTTTACAAACTTAACTAAAATTGCTTCGTATGGAGGAGCTACCTATTCTATTGATTTTACTTGTATTGCAACACAATCTAGTGGTTTGGGGCAAGGCTGAAAAATACCAACATGCTCTGCATGAGACTCCATTTATATAATAATATATGTAATATAATACTCATACTTGCTCTAGCATTTTCAATGACATTTTTATCAAAAGTACAGAATTTACTGAAAGTTCCTAAACTTTTATTTTTCCTTTAGGTTACTTACAACAAGAAAAACTCACTTCTACCTGCCAGACTTTTATTATGGAAAGTTCAAATTTAAAAGAATATGCAGAACATTGCACTGATGAAGGTTTTATCCCAGCTTGCTTATTGGTGAGTTACATGTTCCTTAAAGAAACTATTGCATCATCAACCAAAACAAGAAACTATGAACGGAGTCATAAAAATCAGCTCATTGAAACCAGGTGCAATGGCCTATAGACCCAGCTACTTGGGAGGGTAAGACCACAGGATCACTTGAGCCCAGGATTTGGGGGCCAGCCTGGACAACATGGCAAGACCTGCATCTTAATAAAAAATGCAGTCAACTCATTACACAACTCAAAATTGGCAGAAAGTCAGTGGTTTCAAAATTCATCCCTAACAGATAGGACTTAAAGCCAGCTGTTCTTTCTAGACATTTATCCCAAACCTATTAAGTGAATTGCAACTTTGCCTCTGAGAGTCAGTTTCAAAATGAGTCCCCATTTTTGGTCTGTTTCACTGCTGCTTGTCTCCCAGCATTTGCTGTTGTTGTTGTTAATTCCCTGGCCTTTTACATCTATTTTCTTAATTCAGACAACAACTGAGAGGTGTTTTGGTATCTTCTTGTCACCTCTTTGGTAGATATGAATAGACCATCAGAGCAGCCTGTGGCATACAGTGGACACAATCTAGAACTATATTATCTTACATAACATTTGTCATATCTTAAAGATGATCGCTTAGAGAAAGTTCAACAATAACAGACATGGTTTTCTGTGTAGGAAACCTAAAAGGATCGACAAAATTGCAGGATAGCAAGGTACCAGGATACAAAATATACAAAAATCCATTGATTTTTTTTTTTTAACCTGCTTATCTGCAAGTGAGATTTGAAAAAAAAAATTTTTTTTTTCAATAGTGAAGGGTTGAACCTAGGGCCTCACACATGCGAGGCAAGTGTTGTACCACTGAGCTGCATTCTTAGCCCTTTTTTATGTTTTATTTTAAAACAGGGTCTCACTAAGATGTGATCCTCGCTCAGCCTCATGATCGCTAAGATTACAGACATGTACCACTACACCCAGCTTAATTTTTCTTTTTAAAAAAAACCACTTATAATAACCTAAAACAAAAAGTGCTTAGGTAATCTAACAAAATATGTTTGGAATTTGTTTGCTTAAAACTATGTGAAAGAAATATAAGATGTAAATAAAATGAAAACAATAACATGTTCATGGATTGAGAGATTCAGTATTATTAATGAAGTCAGTTCTTCCCAATTTGATTTATAGATTTATCACAGTCAAAATTCTCATAAATAATTTTGTAGATAGCAACATGTTAAATCCTAAATTTTATATAGAAAAGGAATTAGAATAGTCAAAATAATTCTGAAAAAGAAGTTGGAGAACTAACATTTCAGAGCATCGAAACCAAGAATGAGACTCTCACATATTGGAGGAGACTGAGGAAACATGATGTTTAAATGCAACCTAGTAGCCTGGATTGTATCTTGGAACAGACAAAGGTCATCAGTGGAAAAACTGGCAGAAACTGGATAAAATTTATAGAATAATTAAATAGTGTTATACAAATGTTACTTCTTCCCCCATATGTCTGTCAGCTTGTTTTACTCTGGGGCTTGTATGTTGTTGTGATGCTGAAAGCTGTGTCACTGGTATTTCAGATAGCAGCAGGGCCACTCATGGTGGACAAGTTTCAGCTGAGCTTCTGGACTAAGACAGACTAGAGAGAAGGACCTGGCAGCCCACTCCCAAAACAATTAGTCATTGAAAACCCTATGAATAGCAGAGAAGTACTATCAAACAGTGCCAGAAAATGAGCACCCCAGACTGGAAGGCATTCAAGAAACAACTGGGGAAGAATTGCCTCCTCAAAGTAGAGTTGACATTAATGATGAGAATAAAGTCCTGGGACATCCTTTTGCTGATGTGGCATTACTTAAAATGAGAGGAAACATAGTGGCTGCAACATTGGCCTTAAATAAAAAGGTCTTGTACATGGCAAGGTGTTGGTGGGTAGTACTTCATTTTATTGTACATAGGGTTGCTATGAGTTGGATTCAACTTGACTACACCTAAAAAAACTGTTACTTCTTGGTGTTGATCAAAGTACAGTGATTTTATGTAAGATGTTAACATTACAGGATACTGAGTGAAGTCTATTATGGGACCTCTCTGAATTACCTTTAGAATTCTTCATTGAATTTAAAAAATATTTAAAAACAAAAATCTGGGAGAAAACCTTACCTTATCTCTTTTTTTAGGTAAATTAACTGAAGTTCAGAAAGATTAAATTATATACACAAAGTTCTTAAAAATAAACAACATGAGATTCTTTGCTATACCCTTTGTATTATTTGTCATTATTAAGTGTGCTGTTTGTCAGGGTTTCAAAATAGTAGAGAAGAGAAAAGAAAAAAGCCAAAGGGAAAAAGGAGAAAGGAGAGGAGAGGGATATTCCAAGAATATGACTATTCACTCATGTTAATACCTATGAGGCCAAAGGGAACAGATTGCTGTCATCTGTTAGATGGTGAGAAGTTCATGTCCACAACTAAAATTTTACAGTAGTGGAGACGATTAAGGGGTTCCAAATCCATCTAATCTTAGAAGCTAAGCAGGGTTGGCCTGGTTAGTCCTTGGATGAGAGACTGCCTGGGAATACCAGGTGCCTCAGGCTAGGGAGAAAGACATGGCAATCCACTCCCAAACACAACCTGCCATTGAAAACCATATGAATAGCAGAGAAGCACTGACATAGTGCTGGGCATAGCAGAATGTTAAGGAGTATTTCGTTGTGTTGTACATAGGGTCACGATGAGTTGGGCCTGACTCGATGGCACCTAATAACAACAACATGCAAAAAGGAACTAGCTCAGCAGTCATTTGGCAACTGATTATTAGTAGTTGTTTTGTTGTTGCTAGGTGTTGTTGAGTTGTCTCCAACTCATAGCGACCCTCATAGGGTTCTCAATGACTGATTTTTTGGGGATTGCCTCAGGAGTGGATTGCTATGTCCTTCTCCTGTTTTTTGTAGTGCTGGGAATCAAACTCAGGACCTCAGAGACTGCAGAATGGTGCTCTACCAACTGAGCTAAATCACAGCCCCAATTATTAGTTATTAATTACTTATTAGTCTACAGCCATACCATCCTGGTATCTGATCCTGTCTGATCTTGGACGCCAAGGAAGGTCAGTCCTGGTTAGTCCTTGGATGGGAGACCACCTCAGAATATCAGGTGCTTTAGACTTGGGAGAAGACCCAGCAGCCCACTCATGAAAAAATCAGCCACAATAGGGAAGCACTGACAATAGTGCCAGGCATGGCACTGTGTCGGGTAGTGTTTCATCTATTGTACATAGGGTCACTATGAGTCGGACCTGATTTGATGATACCTAAGAACAATTACTTATTATAATTAATCATTAGAAATAAAGTGTAATTATCTAGAAAGTATTTTGTTAATCCTCTTAAGATGAGAAGAAATATAGTGTCTGCAACAATGGGTTCAAACGCGTGATAAGGATCACATGTATGGTGCAGTGTATGGTAGTGTTTTCATTCATAGGGTCACTATGAGTCAAATCTGACTCTATGGCTCCTAACAACAACTTACCTTCTCAAGTTTTAATCAAAACAGAAGAACGAATTAGAAGCCTGTTGAGAAGGAGGGTCATAAGAGGGGTAAGGGGGAAGTTAACGTGAGCAATGAAATGCATGTATGGAAATATAATGAGACCCATTAAGTTGTACATTAAAAATTACTAATAAAAGTTTTAAAAAAGATAGCTGTTGAGAGTTGAAGAGGGGAAAGGAAAGTAATTGCTCACTATGTGTCTGACATTGGCCTCAACATTATGCTTGTCCTCAGTGTTTACAACAAAAGATTCTGTGAATGAAGAATTAATATGTCCATTTTATACGTGGGGAAGTAAGCCTTACAAATTTAGATGATTTATCACCATGTAATAAGTGTTGAATTTGAAACAAGAACTGTCAGCTCCAAAATCCTTGCTCTTCCCTAATGTATGATTCCAAACTTGAAGTTGCAAAAATCTGTCCTTCAGTTGTAGGCATGGGAATGGGTAGGAGGGAGGGATAGGAGGGGCAGAGGTAGGTTGATAAGATGATAGAAATAAGAACAAGAATATACTGATTCTTACAAAGTGTATCTCTTATACACTTAATTTTTTTACTTTGTTCTTTGTTAGGTTCACATAGCTTTCAGGATAGCCAGAGCTGATTAATCTTAGGTCCTTGTTTTTAAACAGTAATTTTACTGAATCTATACCTAACAGCTGAAAACTGCTTTTCTGCCCATCTTCTGTTAGCTAATCCATAGTTACAATGTCCTAGTAAAACAGACAAGGTTCTTTACTCTTAGAAGGTTCATTGCAGCCTGTAACTTAAATGACTATTTTCATTTTTGATACCTGCTTCTTTACACTTTCCTCATCAGCTCTTCTGCAGTTCAGATCTTTTTAATTAAAAAAAAAGATTGGTAAAATGTTTCATGGTGGGAGATTGATTGATTGTATTATATGATTGTGGTAATGTTTAATCTTTTTCTTTTCAGTCCTTATTTGGAAAAAACTTGACAACAATTTTGAATGAATATGTAGCTATGAAAGCAAAAGGTAAGAACTCACATTCAGGCCGGGTGCAGTGGTACACACTTGTAATTCCAGCAGCTTGGAAAATGGAGGCAGGAAGATGGAAGTTCAAGGCCAGAGATAGCTTGTGCAATTTAGGGAGACCCTGTCTCAAAATAAAAAGTAGAAAATGGGCTAGAGGAGCTGCTCCCATCATAGAACACTTGCAAATCATGCATGAGGCCCTGAGTTCAAATCCCCCAAGTACTCGGCGGGGGGAGGGGGTGTAAGAAAAGAACTCAGTTTCAGAGATTTTTTTTTCTGTTACTTTTATACATCATTCATCCATTTACATTACATTATTTACATTCATCCATTATACATTATTCATCCATTTATTTTAATTAGAAATAATTTTTAAAAGATTAATGTCTCATAAAAGCCTTGAGAAATCTTTGTCTCAGTTATTGTGAGACAGATTTTACTGGGAAACATTCGTTTGTGCTTATATTGAATAATACATAAATTTAAAAATTCTGAATGTTAACAAATATAAACCAAAATTCATCTTTAAAATAAATAAATAAAATTCTTAATTCTAGGTTACCTATTCTAATGAACAGGCATTGCTATGTGTTTAAAAGTTTCAGACTGACATTTTAACTTCTGTATAACCTACATCTGGACAAAGGATCCAGTCATGAAATCCTGGCTCATATTTATCAGAATATAAATAACAGTTGTCTAAATTAATGATTCTCAGGGAAAGTGCTGATTGTCCATTCTCTAGCATTGACTATTCTGTAGCTTACAACATTAACAAAGTAATTACCATTATTTCATAAGCATAAAGTGATAACAAAAGAAAAATAGCTTAACATTCATTAAATACTCTATGAAAATAGCTTATACTCTATGAAAATAGCTTAACATTCATTAAATACTCTATGTAAACTTGTGCTAGGTGCTTTCATGTTCCATCTCATGTAATCTTTGAAGGAGCCCAGTGAGAGGTATTGTTTAGAGCTATTTATAACTATAAGGAAATTGAGGATTACATATCCACAATTAGAAGGAGTTTGTATAATCTTCATGATTATTTTTTATAAAACGAATTAATTCACTTTTAGATGTCACATGAGATCAGTTGGAACAAAGATCAAAAATACATTGTCCTATAAAATTATTGGCCTAAAAAACTTTGGAGTTAGGCTTGGTGACAAACACCTGTAATCTCAGCACTCGAGAGGCTGAGGCAGGAGAATCAAGTGAGTTTGAGGTCAGTTTGGTCTACACAGTGAGTTCCAGGTCCAGGCTACACAATGAGACCCTGACTCACAAAAACAGGACAAAAAAGAAAAACAAAAAAAACCTTCCAAGTTGCTGGGTGAGGTGGTGCACACCTGTAATCCCAGTGACTCGGGAGGCAGAGGCAGGAGGATCACAAGTTACAGACCAGAGGCAGTCTGCATAATTTAGCGAGACCCTGTCTCAAAAAGTAAAAAAATGGGCTGGGGGTGCAGCTCAGTGGTACAGCTCCTGCAAAGCACGCAAGCGTGAGGCCCTGGGTTCGACTCCCAGTACCGAAAAAAAAAAAAAAACTTCCAAATTTACTCAGATGTCCATTTACACTCATGTTGTACCTGATTCCCTATGGTTTAAGAACACAAAGCAGCCTTGTTATACTTTTGCAGACCATTTAACAGACTTATTTCTCAATTTCAAGCATAATGTCAACAACTTAGAGACAAACCTTTTTTCTGTGATTTTCTATGTCTTTGTTTAAGTTGAATGATGAAATTTCTCCAACTGGGTTTCTTTCCTCTTATGATTTAGAAACATCAAATGATGTCCCAACAATAATGTCATCTCTGTGGAAGAAGTTAGACCACACACTTTCTCAAATCAGGTACTAAGCTTATTAAAATGTACATAATGATTTTGGAATGCAAACACACTTGGGTTTTAAATCTCCTTAAGATCTACATAGTCTACTTATATATCATTTACCTAATTTTGAAATTGTTCTGGAGGTTAATGGTCTTTCTTTGTCTTTGGTTGGAATAATATGAAATTAGTTGGATATTTTAAAGAAAATGTCACAAATGAAGAAATTGAGGTATATAGAAGTTTAATGATATTCCCAAGTTTCCATAGCAACTTAGAGGTAGATCTTGGGTTAGAATATCCCTAACAACAACAATCCCAATCCACTGTTAATTCCCTTAGGCAACAGCCTCCTCACTATATATTCAGAGAATTGATACATTTAATCCTTGCCCAGTTGGATCATTCTAAACTAGTAAGCTTGAAGAATAATGCTTTTTCTGGAATCTTCTACTTTTAGAATTTTCTCCTGGTACTAATAATCTACTGTCTACCTAGTTCACAGCCTTGGAATGCCAGTTTCAGCAACCTGGAAGGATGCCAGCCCTACTGGTATCAATTTTATGACATCTTATTTGATGATAGAGTCTTATGAAAACCATAGTCTTCTTACCCTTCTTCCTCCCAGAGGAATGAGTGAATGCCCCATCTAACTTCAGCAGGAGCCTCATTTTCATCCTCTGGTTAAGCAGCTAAAATGGCTCCAAATGCTTTCTTCCTAACTCTAGACCACATCTTACTTGGTCTTATCTTTGTGTTTCCTTTCCTGACTCATCTTTCTGCCCTTGCAAAACATTTTCAAAGACATCTATAATTTAGTATCTATAAAGCTAATGAGATATTTTATTGACAAACTATTACATAATAAGAAAAGATTCTTATCCAAGTTTTCACCAAAGTTGTTTTGTGTGTTATTAAAAGTGCTTCATTCAGTTCAGTAAGTTGCATGGCTCTTGTTGATAGAGACTAATGTGACATATTTTGTACCATAAGGACCACTGTCGGTGACTGCTTACCAAATACATCAGTGGGTAACTACAATTCATAGTAAAAGACTTAGTTTTCCTACACATTTGCTTTTCTCCTTTAGAAACTGGAAAAAATGTAGTCATAAATTTGATTAAAACAGCATATTCTTTGACATGAATTTGGTGTTTGAGATTCTGAAGTGTTGATATATGTAAAATCATGATTTCTTTTTGGAAAGCATCTCTATAATTATGAAATATAATTGAAAATGTTGTAATTTGTGGATAACTTACTTAAATGTCTGTTGTTGTTGTTGTTGTTGTTGTTGTTGTTAGGTGCCATTGTGTTGGGTCTGACTCATGGCAACCCTCATAGAGTTTTCAATGGCTATTTGTCTCAGGATTGCTTCGGGACTGGATTGCCATGTCCTTCCCCTATTTTTGTGGTACTGGGGGTTGAACCCAAGTCCTCAGAGAGGGTAAAGCAGCACTCCACCAACTAAATGCCTCCAGTTCCCATAATCGAGTCAGAATGTGTTCTTAATATCAAAGCACTCTAGTGCATATTGAATTAGATAGAAATGTCATTATTAAAATTATGTTGTATGATGTTTATACATTGCTTTTTTTCTCATAAGGCAAATAAGATTGCTTACCCAAACTGTACAGACTTCTTTGTCTAAGAGAGATCTATCATATTTTTAACTCATAATTTACTTCAGGTCTGACTTTAACTAGAGTATATCTCAGTAATCAAAAAATTTTAATGAAAACTATTTTGTTTGAATTGGTAGGAGCATGCAAAGTTCCCCTGGTTTTGCTGCCCATCAGAGAGGTTGGTATTCAATTTTAAACAATGTTCAAAATTACTTCAAACTAAAATTAACTTACGAAAATTTTAATTAACAACACATGTTCTGGGTATATATTTTATCGAAACTGCCTATTTTCTAAGTATGGTTATTATACTCAGTATTTTTGCTTATTATAAAATATGTATATATTGGGGTTGGGGGTATAACTTAGTGGTAGAATGCTTGTCAGGCACACACAAGGTGCTGGGTTTGATCTCCAGCACTACAAAACAAAACAACACACTCCCACACATATACACATGTATGTATGTTTATGTATATATACACAAACACACGTACAGATATACATATATATTAAATACTGTCTGTGTTTTCCAATTGGTTCTCATGTAGTAGCATCTTTTCTTATTCTATAATTTTGAGTTTCTTAATTTGTAGGGACTTTATCAGTAAGAATTGTTGCAGAATAAATGTTCTCTTAGATTTATAAAGTTTGAATGTATTCATTTTAGTTTGTTTCTCATGAAATCATAAACATTTTTATTGATATTTTAACAGTGTCTTTCAATCATTATACATCATATTGACTTGCTAATATTCCCGCACTATGCTATATTGAGTTAATTTTGTGACGTTCATGTGTTTCAGCTCGAACAAGAAGTGGAATTGCAGAAATCAAACGCCAGAGAAGGCTTGCATCTCAAGCAGCACCCATCAGTTCAGAGTTACTGGTTTTACCTTATGTTTCAGGACAATTTACCACTTCTCCTTTGACAGCTACACAAACTGTTAAGCCAGCTGGCCAAATCTCAGCTCCAATGAGGTCAAATTTTGTAGTGGTTAACCAGTCACAGTCACAAGATACTGTAAATAGTAAGTTAAATTTTTGTTCTTTCAAACTTTGTTGTTAGTCACCAAATACAAATGAGATGCTCTATTTGTGTTTTATACTCACAGTACAGAATTATGGCCAAAAGAAGAGATTAGAGAAGCTTGAAGTAGTAAAAGTGACTTTAAACATAAAATCTGGAAGTCACTTTAGTCTATAGTTCATCCTATTTCTAACTGAAATCCATCCTTGAACTCTCTTCTAATTCTCAGTTTCAGGCGTTAATAGAAAAGACCCTGTTTTATTTGACTTTACGAAGACTATACATTATATTTCACTATCTCTTTACCTTTGCTTAAGCCAGTCTGTCCTCCTAGAAGAATTATCTTTCCAATTAGTCTTCATCTTATGTTGAGAATCTGTACATATTCCTGGCTGAATTTTAGCACTGGAAATAAACTTAGATCACGTAATAGGTATTCCTTGTTGTATAGTGAAAACATGATAGTAAGAGGCAGGGGATAGTTAATAATAGAGCTGGGATTAGAATTTTGGGATCCACTAAAATTTATTGCCATCCATTAAGATCTTCCTCATTTCCGTCTTTTTTCCAAATCCCTTTGTGTGCTCAAAGCATTTAGTTTACATTTCATAACCCTTTTTCTTTTTGCCGTGTTTTTGTTGTTGTCACTGTTGAGACTGCACTATATTTTTTTGTTGTTGTTGTTTTTGTTTTGTGGTACTGGAGGTTGAACACAGGGCCTCACACCTGCATGCTTTGCAAGTGCTGGACCACTGAGCAGCACCCTGAGCCCACTTTTTCAGTTTTTGAGACAAGGTCTCGCTAAATTACGCAGACTGCTTCTGGTCTCAAACTTGCGATCCTCCTGCCTCCGCCTCCCGAGCCGCTGGAATTACAGGCATGCGCCACCGTGCCCAGCTTGACTGTACTGTATTTTGTATCCTATTGTAACACCTTAAGGCATAGAAACCATATTTTATTGATCTTAGTGTCTTGTACAAAGCCTTGCACATAGTAGGCACTCAGTAAATGTTTACTGAATTTAACATAAAATAATAATCAGTATTTATCACTTCTTATTCCATTAGAAGTTTAGAAAACTGTTTGAGTCTCCTTAGCTGACTGTTTTGTTTTCTTGAAATACAGCTGGAGAGGCTTTAAGTATTCCTGGTCCTCAGGAAAGGAAAACTCATGCCAGTTTAATGTCTCCTGGTAGACGCAAAAGGTAAATGCTTTTTATAAAGAACCAATTGCCAGTAACCATTCAAAAACCACAAACAAAAAAAGAATTATAGCAAGATATTTACATTGTGAATAAAGTAGCAAGACTGTATTAAGTTCTTGGGACTATCCTATTCATTCCCATGATCTTTGCCTACATCTTAACTTTCCTGAAATTAAGTTGTATACTTCAATCAATAGCTATCACTGTTTCATTGGAAATGTTTCTTTTTGTGATGGTATGCCAAATAAGTGCTATATCTTATGATTGATATTATCTCAGACTTTTTGAAATAAACCTTTTAAAAATGAATATAAATAATACCAGTACATTTTATGGTCCACAAACACATTTAAATTTTAAATCAGTTGATAGAATATGTTCAGGTACAATTTTCAAGAAAGGTTCTTTTTGTCCTACTTAGTCTGTATTTCTTTGAACAGTATTTCAGAAAAGAGAGCTTAGAGCTTCAAAAAGTTTTTTCACTGATTTTTTATGGGCTTGGGTTAAGATTTTTTTACTGTGAGTTATCTCTAATTCAGGACTGACTTTATTACAAGCTTCCTTTATTATAAGCTTTCTCACTTAACCACATAAAATAATAAAACAGCAGTATCAATATCTAACATTTATAGAAACTTTGGCCTTTTTAAAGTCTATACATACAACTTCATTCCATTCTTCCATAAACCCAGTAAGGCAGTTGGTCTTCTTACATTATAAAATGAATGAAAGGACTAGAGCTTACATTCTTAAGACCACATAGTTAGGAAGTGATAAAGGTAGACCTGAAGTTAATTTCTTCTGCGTCCAAATCTGGTAATGCTATTTTTACTCTTCTGGCTTTTGCTTTTACACAAAGAGAGAAAATATGTGTTTTACTATCATAGTCTTAAAATTTGTGTCTGTTTATGTGGTTATCAGTGGATCTGTTAGATGTGGTAGTTAAAGACCAAGCATTTAAAATATGTTTCAGTGAATCACAGAGGAAAAGTTTTACTTTGTCTGGGCCTCATTCAACGATACGGAATTTCCAGGATCCAAATGCATTTGCAGTAGAAAAAGTAAGTGACCTTCCCAAACTTTGCAACTTGAAATATTCCTGAATTTAAGAATGTTGATGTATACACAAATGTTTATCTGTATGTTTGTCTGTATAGTGTGTGTATAAAATACAGTATTAACATAAGGCTACAGCAAAATTGCCTTGGAACAGAGTAAGGGTATGTAATTTTAGGAGGCAGTACATGTGAAATAGTTATATGGGCAAATGCACTGTTAAGAAACATTCATACAATTATTTGTTGCTAGGTGCTGTTGAGTCATGTCTGACTCATAGTGACCCTCATAGGGTTTTCAATGGCTGATTATGTTGGGATTGCCTCGGGAGTGGATTGCCATGTCCTTCTCCCATTTTTGTGGTGCTGGGACTCAACCTGGGACCGCAGAGACTGCAGAGCAGTGCTCTACCAACTGAGCTAAATCCCAGCCCATTTTTACAGTTAGGAAATTAAATTCTCTGTTGTGCTGAGTCATGCAATATAACAGTGCATTTTGTTGAGAATCTGATTAGTAAAAACCTGTTATGAGCTAAAAAGTATAGAACCATATTCCGTAAGCAATGAAGAAGCAATGACTGAAAGATCTATAAATTGTAAATTTGTAATGTGGGAAATACCAGAACTTCCGAGTTTCCACTTTTGTTTATTAAAACTATCCAGCTTCCTCCCATTGATTTGTTCATTTCTTTCTTTTTCTTTCTTTCTTTTTTCCTTCCTCCCTTCTCTTCTTAATGGCATCTTGCTATAGGTCTCAAACTTTAAGGCTGAAGCTATCCTCCTACCTCATCTTCCCAAGTCATTGGCCCAGTTCAGATGAATTTTTATTAATAGATAACAGAATACTCTTTCCTTTCCCTTCTACTGCTGGGGTTTAGCTCAGCTGGTAGAGTGCCGCATTGCACTCTCTGAGGACCCAGATTCGATCCCCATTGCTGCAAAAACAGGAGGACATGGAAATTCAGTACCCAACTAATTCCAAAACAATCAGTCGTTGAAAACCCTCTGAGGGTCACTGTGAGTCAGACCCAACTTGATGGCACCTAACAACAACAACATGCTTTTACCAATACTGACTTTCTTTTCCAGCAAATGGTTATTGAAAATGCACGAGAAAAAATATTAAGCAACAAATCTCTCCAAGAAAAGCTAGCAGAAAACATTAATAAATTTTTGACTAGGTAAGCTATATATGTTTAAAATCCCTTACTTTTTCTGCCTAATTGCATAGCTATGCTAAAGATTTTCCTTTCTTTATTACAGTGATAACAACATTGCTCAAGTACCTAAGCAAACAGATAACAACCCCACAGAGCCAGAAACTTCAATTGATGAACTCTTGGGACTTCCGGTATGGGTAGATATATGGGGGGCAGTGTTTATGTATAGTACATGTACTCATAGTTGCAGCTGATGGTATTTTGGTTTCATTTCAAAACCATTGCCAAAAGATTGTTGTTGTTATTGTTGTTGTTGTTGGTAGGTGCTGTCTAGTCAGGCCTGACTCATAGTGGTCCTATGTACACATAATGAAACACTCCCCAACAGTGTGCCATCCCCGGCACTATGTCAGTGCCTCTGTGCTATTCACAGGGTTTTCAATGGCTGTTTCGGGATGATTTTGAGAATGGGCTACCAGGTCCTTCTCCCATTTCAGTGGTGCTGGGGATCAAACCCAGGGCCACAGAGCACACAGAGCAGCACTGTACCAACAGGGCTAAACCTTAACCCCACCCAAAGATTAGTTGTATAAAATTTAATTAAAGTACAGCTTACCTTCACTACCCAAATGTAATATTTCTGAACATACTTAGTAACATTTCAAAGAGTCCATTTATATTATTACTTAAAAGGTAAAGGTTGTAAGATATTTTAACCTATCTAATAGCTAACCAGCTTTTATACCCAAACAAAAGTTTCTGAATTTCTGAGTAACACTTAAAGATTCACTAGTAGTTGTCTTTGTGTATAATAAGCAGCAATACTATTCAACGTTCATTACATTTCTTGTACACTGCTACAAACTGTATAATAATTCAAAGAACCAGTGAAATAATACGTTAAAGGTATATAATGGAGCCAAGTAATATTTATCAAAATAAAATGGACAAGACATTTTTAAATAGAAAAGTTATTAACTGAATAAATCATTGTAGGAAACTTATACTACCAAGAGAAGAAAAATAGGGGCTGTAGTCACTGTTTCTCTTCAGTGCTGATTAAAAATGAGAGTTAGGAAAGGAAGATTTTAACAGTACTTGTTTTAAGATTTGTCCATGTGTAAATATACTTGTTGACGAGCAGCTGAGATTGCCTATAGCATGTCCTTTTACTTATGCTCATTTTCTTTGGCATTGCTATGTAAATTCATTATAGCAGATTTTCTCAGTTGATGGGTTCTAGGTAAAACCACTGATTTATTGTTTTATTCCCTACATGCTAGTTCTACCAGCACTTCCTTAAAAAGCCTCTTCTGTCTTAACATTTAATAAGTACATGTCAATAAGTATGGTTCTAAAATTTTTAAATCTCCAACTCCTTACTTTGTTTTCACTACAAAGGTAACAGGTGCTTACCATAATCAAGGCACTGTCTGATATAATGACGGATTATAAGAAAACAAAGGCTGATCTCTGTCTCCTTTGTTGTTCATAATATTGTGTATTTGTTAAAAATTTAAAATTTAGTTTTAAATAACAGTTTCTAAAACACTAGAGGGAATTTTATATCTAAGCACAGGATCAAAGAACAAAATGGAAAAACAAAGTTTCGTATGTTTGTTTTGGGTTTTTTGGTTTGTGTTTGAGTTTCTTCTCTTTTTTTCTGTGTTGGGGAATGAACCCAGGGCCTTGCACATGCTAAGCAAGTGCTCTGCAACTGAGTTACATCCCCAAACCCAGAAAGATAGTTTTTAAAATCTGAAATGGACAAATGGTACCAGAGTTAGCAGACTGAGAAAATCTCAGAAAGTAGTGAATTTACTACCCAGAAATCCCAAAAAGCTCAAGAAGTGCCACTAAGATCTCTGAGTGTAAATGTAAATGTGAGGCCACAAACAGGATGATGAGGTACAAAATTTATGAAGTAAATTCCTTTTCATATTCCTTACTCTTTCCCAAAAATACCATTGGAAGTCATAAATTCTCCCAGCAAAAATCTGACTTGGGAAAAAAAAAAAAAAAGTAAAAAGACAAAAAGATTCTGCAAGATTATTCTAAAACTTAGTTGGAGTTGAGAAGCTCACTGCCACTTTCACGAACCCCATTTGCCCAAAGCTTCCAAGTGATTTTGGCATGCAACTTTTAAAAATGAGCAAATAATCAAGGGTTATTCAACATCTAAAGCAAGCACTTAGTGTGAAGAGAACAAAGCACACAGATAAAAGGGATGAACTGTAATAAACTAATGTGAAGAAACAGATTACAGAATTTTACAGTCTAGCCGGGCGCGGTGGCGTACGCCTGTAATCCCAGCAGTTTGGGAGGCCAAGGCAGGAGGATCACAAGTTCAAGACCAGACGCAGTCTACATAATTTAGCGAGACCCTGTCTCAAAAAGTAAAAAAAAAAAAGGGCTGGGGGAGCAGCTCAGTGGTCCAGCACTTGCAAAGTATGCAGGTGCGAGGCCCTGGGTTCAACCCCCAGTACCGCAAAAAAAAAAAAAAAAAAAAAAAAAAAAAAAAAAAAAAAAAAAAAAAAAAAAAAAAAAAAAAAAAAAAAAAAAAAAAAAAAAAAAAAAGAAAGGAAAAAAGAACTTCACAGTCTGATTTTATTTCTATTTTTATACACATAATTACTAGATATATTTTATTTTAATGTTTAGGAGTATACTCAGGAAAATGATTAACTCTAGGAAGTGGAATTAAGGAACATTTGTCTTCTGTTTTCTAATCTTGCTATTTTATTTTCTTTTAAATGAGCATATTGTTATACTTAGAAGAGTTTTTCTGAATTTTATTGTTTTGGTCAGTTTCGGTTTTTTTGAGACAGGGTCTTGCTATGTAGTGTAAGCTGGCCTGGAACTCAAGATTCTCCTGCCTCTGCCTTCAGTGTGCTGGGGTTAGTGGCATGTGGCATCAAGCCCAGCAAAAGAAATTTTCTTAAAGGAGAAATGTTTCTATATAAAATGTCAACAATATCAAATATCTATGATTCTTTTGGTATTAAATCTTGCTAATTTAATTAGGATCATGCTGTAACTCATTTTTATTCTGCAGAGTGAAATCCACATGTCTGAAGAAGCTATACAGGATATATTGGAACAGACAGAATCAGACCCAGCATTTCAGGCACTCTTTGATCTCTTTGACTATGGTAAATAGACCATTTTTTTCTCCTTTTTTACTTTTTTTTTTTTTTTTTTTTTTGGTACTTGAGTTGCTGAACCCAGGGCCTTGCATATACTTTGCAAGTGGTCTACCACAAAACTGCACCCCCAGCTGCCTCTTTTATTTTTATCTTAAGACATGGTCTTGCTAAATGGTGCAAGCTGCTTCTGACCTCAAATTTGTGACCCTCTTGCCCCAGCCTCCTGTGTCATTGGGATTAAAGAAGTGTGCCACTGTGCCTGGCAGTAGAACCTTTTTTCAAGGCAATTAGAAGATGAAAGTTTCTCCAGTTTCATAGTGACTTAACCACAGTAAAGCAGCATTACCCAGAACATCCAAAGTAAACATTATATGGATATATACATAAGATTTTTATCTTAGATTTTATTTAAGGAAAGTTCAGCTGTTATTTTTAGTTTGTGTGGGCATTTTTGCCAGTCAGTATAGACTGTGTTGAGGTCACTACAGTACAGATAAATTCAATTGAATAATATAAAAAGAGCACAAAATACTGGCTGTTGCTCTCAATCCTATGAACTAATGCAGTTGTTTTTAAAGTATAGTACCCCAAACCAGCGGTATCTACATTATCTGAGAACTTGTTACATGCAACCACTAGTCCTAGTTAGGTGCCATGCCTAGTTTTAGCACCTAGGAGGCTGAGGCAGGAAGATCATTTGAGCCCAAGAGTTTGATACTAGGCTGGGCAATGTAGTAAGAACTTGCTAAATAAATAAATAAAACACCAGCCTTTTGGGAAAATCTTTGTATTTGTACTTGAACTTACAAAGCAGCATGTTAATCTAAAAAATGATTAAGTATTAACGTTAGTTTGAACACTGTCAAGCAGTATTAATTCATATTTGTTTTTGTTTTCATCATTTATTTCCCTGTTCCCTTTTTAACAGGTAAAACAAAGAATAACAAAAACATATCACAAGGCATTTCTAGTCAACATATGGAAACCAATCCTAATGTAGTTTTAGGAGAAGAAACTAATCTAGCAATTAAAAATTCTTTTGAAACAGAAGAATCTGGTAAGAATTTGATTTTGTTAATATCAATCAAAATGTTAATAACAGTCAAAATTTGAAAGCAGAAAATAGTGTTTAAACTAAAAGTTATTCAAAGTACTACATAAGTCATTTTTATATTTCTAGTTTTTTCTTCATTAAGAAAAATTACTCTCAGGCCTGGGGATGTAGCTTAGTGATAGACCGTTTACCTAGAAAAACTACTCTCAAGTCTTTAGTACTCATTCCTCTATAAAGCAGAAGATTCTTGACGTGAATAGTTTAGCATTAATAATGTTGATGAATTTGACAAAAGTCTGTAACAAAATAACTTAGTTAAATATAGGATTCTAATCTCCAATCTGTAAGGTTCATATGTGGTATGCCATTCAGCCTAGAGTTTAGCTGACTGCTCAGCATCTATATCTCATTTGCGTAGGGGAAATGTATACTATAGTGATTGTCTTAACTTTGAGGATTTATGAAGTTTTAGGTTATATTCCTGCTGTATGCTATACAGTTCTTTCATGGAGTGCCAATGTGGCACATAATTAGCCCACAGTAACCATTTAATGAATGAAGGCTGTCAGTAAGTGAATCTTAGGCTTTTAAAATGTAGACAAAAATTTTTAAAAACTTAGTCTTGTGAAATGTAACACACATATACCGAAGTACTTTAAAAAAGTATATCATGCCGAGCATGGTAGCACATGCCTATAATCCCAGTGGCTTGGGAGGCAGAGGCAAGAGGATCTCAAGTTCGAGACCAGAGGCAGTCTACATAATTTAGCAAGACCCTGTCTCAAAAAGTAAAAAAATGGGCTGGGGGTGCAGCTCAGTGGTCCAGCACTTGGAGAGCATGCAAGTGCAAGGCCCTGGGTTCAGCCCTCAGTAGCGCAAAAAAAAAAAATGTGCATCATTCATAGAATTACCAAATCCAATCAATCAAATTAAGCAATCAAATTAAGCAATAATCTCCCAGGTGAAAAAAAAAATTAGAACACTGCCACCTCATAAATACCTGTCTTCATACTTATTCCCATTCTCTACTTCCCATATCCTTATTCATTAGAGATAGTCATCCTGGCTTCTAATATGTCTCGCTAAAGTTTATTCCTTTTTAGTACTGCCTCCATTCTTCTAGTCTACCAACTATGCTAAATCCTTTTTGCTCAATTGTTTTTAAATGTTATCACCTCTTCCCACTCTATAAACAACCTAACAACATTCAGATTTCTACATCTTCTCTTGAAAAACTAGAACGGGAGCATCTCTTTTCTTTAAAGCCTCTGCCAACACCCACATACAGTCTTGCATTTTTTTTTCTTTTTTTCTTTCTTTTTTTTTTCCTTTTAACACCACATAATCTCTGCTTTTTCAGCCATTTCGGTGTCTTTGCATTGAGGTATTCTGAACTTTTGGAGGAGTCGTGGCCTTGCTTTTCCATATTTCTTGCATTTTTAAGTTGTAATTTATGTATTTGTTAGGATGACTCTCTGGTTTTATTTAGGGGTCTTAGCATCCTGTTTTTGAGGGCTCAGTCTCAAGTACCTATCAGAGGAGGACACAAACCACTGTAATCGAGGGCAGGGCCAAGATCACCTCCCTGCCTCTACAACTACCTCTCATGGCAGGGTGTCCCCAGGTTCCCTGAGTTGCAATTGTTCCCTGCTTTCAGGTTCCCAGAGGAGGCCTATCTTAAACAATAGGGTCCCTCTCAAGATGGTGCTGGGCTATAGCTATTTTGGGTATGGGGAGCCACAAAATGGATCTCTTCTCCAACACTGGCCTGACCCACAGGAGGAAGCCACCAGATCCTCCTATTAAGGCTTGGGAGTTCAGTGGCTTTGTCCTGAGGCCAGGACTGAACGTCTGTTTTTACCTGGGCTACCTGACTTACCTTGTGGTTTTGGCCTCAGCTTCCCCTTCCTGCTTGGTATGCCAAGGCTGGAGCTATGTTCTGATTCCTTCTCTTCTCTGCATAGCCTTTCTTTTTCTCCTTGTTTTTCAGCTGTGCCATCACCTCTTTCATGATTCCCAATACTCTTCTCTCTCTTTGGAGTAAAGTGTCCTTTGTTGCTCAGACTTCTCATTCACGGAGTTACACAGATGAAGGTTATAAACTGCTATCTCACCGAAAGTTCTCTTCCATTTCTACTTAGGCTGAACTGTACTGGAGTGTGTGTTTCTCACTGTATATATTATGTCTAGAAGATTATGCCTTTCTTAAGCTTCACCTTGCACCAAACAATACTTGAAATCCTGTTTTCTCAGAAACTCTTCCCACTTGATTAAGAAATCACTTCCAGGCTGGGGATAGAGCTTGGTAGCAGAGCACTTTCTTAGCATTTGTCAGACCCTCAGTTCAATCCTCAGCACTACAGAACAAAAAATAACTTATCCTGCACTTTTTTTTTTTTTTTTCCCTCAGTACTGGGGGTTGAACCCAGGGCCTCGCACCTGCATGCTTTGCAAGTGCTGGACCACTGAGCTGCGCCGGCAGCTCCCCCCCCCTTTTTTTTTTTTTTTTTTTTACTTTTTGAGACAGGGTCTCGCTAAATTACGCAGGCTGCATCTGGTCTCGAACTTGCGATCCTCCTGCCTCTGCCTCCCGAGCCGCTGGGATTACAGGCGTGCGCCACCGCGCCCGGCCTTCTCCTGCACTTTTGTGGCCTAAACATAATTTCCTCAGTTCTCCCCCACAGTAAGTATTTGAATTGCTTCTATAACCAATATTGTTTTACCAGTCTCACCAATCGTATGACAGTTGATGTACATTTTTCTGGGTTTTCCCTCTCTTCTTTGATGTTTCCCTGTTACTCTTTTCTGTCCGAAATTGTGAATGCTTTATGACTCATTGTAGCAATGCTGTGTTGCTTTGTCTGACACCTTTTCTCCTACTCCATCTATCATACTTCCTCTACTTTTTTTTTTTACTTTTTTTTTATTGGAAATTTTTAATGTACACCTTAATGTGATTCGTTCTGACATGCTTTTTATTGTGAGATTTCCATATATGCATTTTGTTGTCTATTATTCATATAGGTTCCCCCTTACCCTCTTGTGCTCTTCCTCCACCTGTCCCACCCCCCTATCAAAGACTTCTCTTCCATTTATTTGTCTTTTTATGATAATATTTTTCTATATATCCTTGGGTTCCACATCTGTTAAAGACAGAAACTTTTTCTGTTGTGAACTTTTCTTTTTACCTTGTCGGAAAATTACATGCATTTTCAAGACCGTCTACACTAATACCATTCTTAGGGTTTTTTTTTTTTTTTTTTTTTTTTTTTTGATTGCTGAATAGTATTGCATTGTGTATATGTACCATAGTTGTTTTTACCCATTCTTCTGTTGAAGGGCACTTTGGTTGATTCCATATCCTTGCTATTGTGAAAAGTGCTGCATTGAACATGGAGATGCAGGTGTCTCTGTGGTATGATGACATATCTCCCTTTGGGTAAATTCCCATTAGTGTTATAGCTGGGTCATATAGTAGATCTATTTTTAGTATTTTAAGATACCTCCATATTGATTTCCACAGTAGGTGGACCAACTTACAGCTCCACCAACAATGTAAGAGTGTTCCCTTTTCTCCGCAACCTCACCAGCATTTGTTGTTATTTGTTTTATTGATCTTGGCCATTCTTACTGGCGTAAGGTGAAATCTCAGAGTTGTTTTAATTTCCATTTCTCTAATGGCTAGGGATATTGAGCATTTTTTCATGTGTTTCATGGCTTTACAGTCCTCTTCATTTGAGAACTGTCTACTCAGTTCCTTTGCCCATTTGTGTATTGGGTTATTTGTTTTCTTGGGAATTTTTTTCTTGAGTTCTTTATAAATTCTGGTAGTTAGACCTTTGTCTGATGTATAGGATGCGAAGATTTTTTTTCCCATTCCGTGGGGGTTTCCTTGACTCTGTTAATTGTTTCTTTTGCTGTACAGAAGCTTTTTAATTTCATGTAATCCCATTTATCTATTCTTGTTGCAATTTCTTGAGCAATTGGAGTCCTATTAAGGAAATACTTTCCTATGCCTATATGATGAAGTGTATTGCCTATCTTGCCTTCTATAAGTTTTAAAGTTTCTGGTTTTATGTTGAGATCTTTTATCCATTTTGAGTTAACTCTCGTGAACATTGAGAGATGCAGGTCAGTTTTCATTTTTCTGCATGCAGATGATCATGTTTCCTAGCACCATTTATTGGAAAGGCTGTCCTTTTTCCAGTTTACTTGCTTTGCTTCTTTGTCAAAAATAAGGTGGCTATAGGTGTGTTGAGGTATATCTGGGTCTTCTATTCTGTTCCAGATGTCTTCGGGCCTATTTTTGTGCCAGTACCAAGCTGTTTTTGCAACCACTGCCTTGTAGTAAAGTTTGAAGTCAGGGATTGTGATTCCCCCTGCATTAG
>VMDO01028774.1:0-23456 GCA_007922755.1 Pedetes capensis
TATTAGAGGGTTGAACCCAGAGCCTCAAGCATGCTATGCAAGTGCTCTACCACTGATCTGCACCCTTAGCCCATTTTTTACTTTTTATTTTGAGTCACAGTCTCGCTAACTTACATAGGCTGCCTCTGGCTTCGAACTTGTGATCCTCCTGCCTCCACCTTCAGAGTTGCTGGGGTTACAGATGTACACCACTGTGCCCAGCTCCCAGATACAATTTTGGCAGCAGAATTTTAAGAAACTCCTCCCCAGCAGTCTAAGACTCAGCATCAAGTTGCTGAATATTTTATACTCATGGTACACCTTTTTATTAATTTTATTTTTATATTTACTTTTTGTGGTTCTTGAAGATTGAACCTGGGGCCTCATGCAAGCTTTGCAAGTGCTCTACCACTGAGCTGTACCTCCAGCCCACTTTTTTATTTTTTATTTTGGTCTTAGGTCTCCCTAAGTTATGAAGGCCGCCTCTGGCCTTGAGCTAACCATCCCCCTTCCTCTTGAATTGCTGGGATTAAACGCATGTGCCCTGGTGCCTGGCAATAGTAAGGTTTTCTTTTTTCCAGTGGAATGCCCTTCTTTCCTTCCTCTTTATTACTCAGCAATTCCAGTCCTGAGTTTTTACTAAAACGAAATGAAAACATATTCCCCCCAAGAGACTTGTATATCAGTGTTCAGAGAAGCTTAATTTGTAATAGCTAAAAAACTAGATCAATATAATATTGGATAAACAAATTGTGGTACACCATGCAATGAAATACCGCTCAGCAATAAAAAGGAAATAGAACTTATACATGCAACAACATTGATGAATCTCAAAAATATGCTCAGTGAATAGAAAAAAACAGTTCTAAAATTCATGTGGAAATACAAAACACCCCAAATAACTGAAGCAATCCTGAACAAAAAGAACTATTCTTGAATCATCACAATATTTTACCTTAAACTATACTACAGAGCAATAGTAAGAAAACCAGCATGGTACTGAAACAAAAACAGAGATGGAGACCAATAGAATAGAATAGAGGACCCAGAAATAACACTGGGAAAAAGATACCCTTTTAAACAAGTGGTGCCAGGAAAACTGTATATCCACATGTAGTAGATTGAAACTAGATCCCTATCTCTCAACTCAGAATGGATCAAAAACCTTAATGAAAGACCTGAAACTTAACTAGAGATCTGCCATGTTAATAAGTTTTAGGTGCACAATACAGTATTATTAAATATAGGCAAAGTGTTATATAGCAGTTATCTGGAATTTACCTACCTCATATAACTAAAATTACAACTGTTGACCAGAAATCTCCTATCTTCCTTTCCTACCACTCTCTGTCAATCACCATTCATACAATTTCTATTATTGCTTTTTACCCAGTATGAGGATTATACTTTCCTGTTTCTTTGCATGTTTTATGAGAGTTTGCTGAAAATTGGGCATTTTTTGAGTAATGTAATGTGAAAACTTTGGAAATCAAATTATCTTCCCTTTCTTGTGAATGTTGTTGCTGCTATTTGTAGTAAATGTTATTTGTGTTTTTAGTGACTGTAATGGTTAATTTTATATACTAACTTGATTGGGCTAATTGATGCCCAGATAGCTGATAAAACATTATTTCTGAGTGTGCCTGTATGTTTCTGAAAGTTACTAGCATTTGAGTCAATAAGTAAAGATCAGGTAGGTAAAGACTAGGTAAAGGTCACCCTCATCACTGTGGGTGGACATAATCCCACACACTGAGAGCCCACACAGAATAAAATGGTAAGAGAAAGAGTGGGACAACGTGACACATACTTCTAATCTCAGCAACTGGGGAAGCTGAGGCAGAAAGATTGTGAATTTGAGGCCAGAGGCAGCCTGCACAGCTAGTAAGACCTTGTCTCAAAATGAGAAATCAAAAAGGAGCTGTGGGTGCAGCTCATTGATAGAGCACTTGCCTAGTGTGTGCATGGCCCTGGGTTCAAGCCCCAGTATTGAACAAAAAATGTGAATTGACTCTGTATGCTCAAACTAAGGCATCCATCTTCTCTAGCCTTTGAACATAAGTGCTCATGGTTGTCAAAGGTTCTTACTCTGATTGGGACTTGCACTATTGACACTCCTGGTTTCAGGTCATCAGTCTTGAACTGGAACTACCCACCAACTTTCCTGTGCATACTTTAAGGAAACCAAATCAAGGGACTTCTCAGCCTCCATAATCATGCAAATCAATTCCATATATATATTGTTGTTGTTGTTGTTGTTAGGTGCCGTCGAGTTGGTATCCGACTCATAGCGACCCTCTGTACAACAGAGGAAACACTATTGTCAGTGCTTCTCTGCTATTCATAGGGTTTTCAATGGCAGATTGATTTTTGGGAGGGGGTTGCCAGGTCCTTCTCCCAAGCCTGCAGCACCTGGTGTTCCAGGCGGTCTCCCATCCAGGTAGTAACCAGGCCCAACCCTGCTTAGCTTCCTAGATCTGATGGGATCGGATTCCACAGGGCTACGGCTGCAGGCATATATATATATTACATATGCATATAATATATATGCACACACAAATGTGTGTGTAATTGGTTCCATTTTTTCAGGAGAACCATCATTAATACAATGTTATTTGTGAAATAATTCTATAAACTCTGTATTATTTTTCATGTGTGACCACTAAAGTCTATATTTAGTTATCATAGTGGTCAATTAATGATTGGACAGAAGTTTCCTTAAATTCCTGGAACTCCTAGGTCTTCCAGCTTTTGTTGATGGGCTCTGTGTATATTTGTACACACCTTCAATGTACCAGAAGACAGTTTAAAACTCAGCGTTAGCATTGACATTCTACTTTGGCCAAGACTCAAAACCAAGCAGAGGTGAAATCTTAGGGTGTTCTTAAGTCTTTCCTAAGAATTTGCACAATCCTGGCAGGTGTGTAATCTAGGGTCTGTAGAATATATCAGAGAATTTCTTGGTTTTTTATTTGTTTGCTTTGCTTCTTTGTGTCTTTTTGAGACAAGTTCTCTCTATGTAGCCCAGATTGGCCTTGAATTTGTGATCCTCCCTCTACAGCCTCCCAAGTGCTGGGGATTACAGGCATGAGTTTATGTCAGAGAAATTCAAAGCATCTATGGGCAGTTCATTCCTCTGCTTTGGAAATATGAATAGGCGCACAGGCGCACACACACACACACACACACACATACACACGTCAGCTTGTTGCTTCCTCCAAGTTTTGTTGCCTTCACAGACATCCAGGTAGCTTAACAATTGCCTGAAATTGATTTTGACAAATGCCCTTTGGGAAAATGTTTTCCACATGGGTGAGCCCTGAGTGAGATCAAATAAAGACACTCTTGCAACTGAGCTTTTTTCAAAGATCCACTGGACAGATCCAAAGAACTCCAGACTTGCTCTTCTCCCTCTGTGGGTTATTAGGGTGAGAGAATAGGCTGCAGTTTTTTAAAGGATATGAGGGAGCCAGAGGGAAGAGTTTGGGACTAAGGCAAGTTAAAAAGCCACAAAGCTCACTGCTGTTACTTCCATGGCCATTTTTTATTTATAAATACTCCTAGATTGCTGAAAGCTATTGGTTAACTTCTAAAGTTCTGAAGAAGTTAATTCTGCCACTTCTGGCAGTTTTCTATTAGAGATCCTCTGTCTGCTGTTTGTGTGTGTGTGTGTGTGTGTGTGTGTGTGTGTGTGTGTATGTGTGTGTGTGCGTGTGTGTGATATCACTCATATCACTCTCTCAAAGGTTGTTTTTGTGTCTTTTCTCCACACCTTCTTTTCTTTGGGTATAAACTAGACTATAGAAGTCATCATGGCCATTGTGAACTTGAGGCCTCTAATCCTATAAATGGGTTACCAGCAATGTTCTCAAAACTGTACAGTCATTCATATTACTGGTAGATAACATACATAGGACCAAAGACAGTGGGATGCAAAAGAAATAAAAACCAATGAAGAAGGAACTAGTGCAAACAAGACACTTCCTTTTTTACCAGTGTTTGTCAAATACTGTAGATCGATAGGCAGAGGTGCTTGCCTGGGGCTATCCCCCAAATTTATCTGTAAATGGCCTTCCAGTACCAAACAAGGCAATAATTTGTCATGATCCATTCACCTTATAATTACAAAGTCTTCATATTTTTTCCTTTTGGTATAAAAAATTTCCAGGAAAATGAAAGTGCTAATAGTATTTCCAGTCCCCAACCTCCTTAAAGGTGGAAACATAGTTGCTTAGCCTTAACCTTTCAAGATAAAGAGACTGATGGTGTTACAAACTGGATTATTCCCCCTCCTAATTCATGTGGTGAAGTTTTAACACCCAATGTGACTGTGTTTGGAGACAGGGCTTTTAAAGAAGAAATTAAAGTGAGGCCATAAGGATATGTCTCTAATTCAATAAAATTGATGTCCTTATAAGAAGAGGAAGAGACATCAGAAGTGTGTAGACACAGAGAAAAGGCCAAGCAAGGACAAGAGAGAAGACAACATCTGCAAGCCAAGCAGTGAAGCCTAAGGACAAACTAAACCTGCAACCCCTTGATCTTCAGCTACCAGCCTCCAGAAGTATGAGAATACACATTTCTGTTGCTTAAGCTATGCAGCCTGTGGTCTTTTGTTACAGCAGCCTTAAGAAGCTAATACAAATTTTGGAACCAAGAAGCAGGGTTCTGCTGTAAGAAATACTTAAAAATGTGGAAGTGGCCTTGGAACAGGGTAATAGCACAGAATGAAGGGGTTTTGAGGTGTGTGTTAGAAAAAAGTTCAGATTGTTGCTGTGTCCTGAGTGTTTGCTTCACCCCCAAATTCCTATGTTGAAATTCTTACCACCAAGGTGATGGTGTAAGGAGATAGGGACTTTCAAGAGGTAGTTGGGTAATGAGGATGGAGTGTCATTGAGATTAGTGCCCTTATGAGAGAAACCCAAGAGTGTTTATTCACTTTTTCTCCCATGAAAGGGCGTAATGAGAAGGTGCCACATATAAATCAGGAAATAACCCCTCACCAGACATCAAATCTACCTTGATTTTAAGTTTCTCAGCCTCCAGAATGATGAAAAATTCATTTCTGTAGTTTCTAAGCTACTTGGTTTATGGTATTTTGATATAGCAGCCAGAATGGATGAAGATAATTGCCTTGAAGAGATTGTTGGCAGGAATATGGATATTAAAAGGGGTTTAGCTCAGTTGGTAGAGTGCTGCTCTGTACTTTCTGAGGTCCCAAGTTCAATTCCCAGCAGCACAAAAGCAGGAGAAGGATGTGGCAATCCACTTCCAAGGCAATCCTGAACCAATTAGCCCTTGAAAACCCTATGAGGGTCACTATGAGTCGGGCACAACTCATAGCACCTACCAACAACATGGAGCTGCTTCCTGTCTGTGTTAAGGTGAGTAACTGCTCCCGACCTCCATGATATTCTGATTCACCACAGGCCCAGGATCAATAGAACCAAGGACTTTGGACAGGAACTTCTGAAATCATGAACCAAAATAATGAATTCTTCCCTTTAAAATAGTGATTATGATGAGGTCTCACACAGAAATGAGGAACAGGTTATATGAACTGGAGGAAAGGTGATCTTTGTTAGGAAATGATAAAAGAAAACTTGGTTGTATTATACTTTAGTGTGTTATGGAAAGTAAAAGCAAAATGTGATGAACTCAGATACTTGGTTGAGGAGATTTGTAAGCAAAGTGTTGAAGATTTGTGTTAGTTTGTCCTTACTGCTTATAGTAAAATGCAAAAGCAAAGAGATACATTTGAAGGAATTGTTTAAAAAAAGGGAACTAGAGCATGAAGATTTAGAAAATTCTTAGCTGACCAGGAATGGTGGCAAACATCTGTAATCCCAGCTACTCCAGGGGCAGAGGGAAGAGGGTCACAAGTTTGAGGCCAAAGGTGGCCTGTGTAACTTAGTAAGACTCTGTCTTAAATAAAAAGTAGAAAATGGGCTGGGGTGCAGCTCAGTGGTAGAGCACTTGTAAAGCATGTGCAAAGCCCTGGGTTCAACTTCCCAGTACCACAGGAAGAAAGAAAAGAAAGGAAGAAAGAAAGAAAGAAAGAAAGAAAGAAAGAGAGAGAGAGAGAGAGAGAGAGAGGGAGGGAGGGAGGGAGGGAGGGGGAGGGAGGAAGGAAGGAAGGAAGAAAGGAAGAAAGAAAAAGAAAGAAAGAAAGAAAGAAAGAATCTTAGCCTATTCTATTGTAAAGAAGAAAGTATGTTCTAGAGAAAACACAAAGGATGTGGCTGGAGAATCATTTGATAAAGAAGTCATGGATATGCTTCATAAATTTCACCAGATATGTTGGCAAAAGCCAATAATAGAGACACAATTATACTAGCAAAACACTGCCAACTTAGACTAAAGGGAACACAGACAGGACAAAATGAAGAAAGGCTCTTGACTTGTGGGATTCTACAGGATGGGCTAAAAGAACTACGTGTCTGTGAATATGAATTATCCTCTAAGAAAAAAGAAAAATGACACTGGAGGTGATTCAAAGAATGGGAGAGTTGTCATTGTCATTGCCGTCCTGGGTAACATGGTTAGCTCCTCTTCAGTTCCAGATGTCGAGCTGTCTTCTCCCTGGTTTCAGAGACCAGGCAGCCTCCACTCAGTAACTCAGGGGTCAGGTCACTGCCCACAGCCATTGAGGCAGAGCTGCCACCCAGGGCCATGGGAGTGACACTGCCACCCCAGTAGGCTTGGAATGGAGAGCATCTAGCTTTAATATCTAATGGGAACTGGCTGGGTTGCAGGCACCTTGTAATCCCAGCACTTGGGAGACTGAGACAAAAGAATTGATGTGAGTTCGACGTGGTCTAAATAGCGAGTTCCAGGACAGCCAGGGCTACAGAGTGAGACCCTGTCTCAAACAAAATAAACCTAAATGAAAAAACATCTACTGGAATTTTTCATGCTAGGTTTTGGACTTGCTTGTGATCTGTAACCCTTTCTTCATTGTAAGCACTCACTTTTGGAATGGGAATGTCTACCCCATGCCTGTTCTACCCCTGCATTTTGGAGGCACATAAACTGGTTTCATAGTTTGCAGCCAGAGAGAAGTTTTGCCGTAAGATGAGTCATAGCTCAAGTCTCATCGATGCCTGATTTAGATAATATTTCAGTGAAACTTTGGACTTAGAATGAGTTAAGGTTGGAGTTTATTAGGGTGAGGTGAATATATTCTGCATGTGAGAAGGGCATGAGTTTTGGAAATCCAGAAGGTGCACCAAACTGTATTCCCCTTCAAACTGGTACGTTGAAGCCTTGGCCCCCAATGTGACTTTATTTGAAGATAATCAAAAGTGGTTATTAAGATAAAATGAAGTCATAGAATAGGGCTCTAATCCAATAGGACTGTTGTCTTACTCTTTTTCTATCTCTCAAAAGGAGAGAAAAGATCTCCCAAACTTGAGTTTTGTGAAGGAGCTTCTGGTGCTAACAGGGAAAGATTTACAGCCTTGCTCCTATCTGCTCCATAGCAACACAGATAGCATTACTCTTTGAGTGTTTGTCTCAAAAAGTCTTCCTCAGTGGACCCTCCATCTTACCAATAAACACAAGATTCAGTCATTCTTAATTCCCCTTTCTATAGATTTTCCAGGCACATAACCAGTGAGAAAAAAAAGAAAGAAAGAAAAGCAAGCCATCAGGAACTCCAGGCCTCCAGTTCTGTAAAGGAGCTACTGGAACAATGCTTTTTGTTGTTGTTGCTATTATGATTGATGGGTTGGTTTTATCTTTTTTGGTTGATTGTTGATTTTTGAGTCAGGATCTTTATATGTAGCCCAGGCTGGCCTGAACTCATAATCCTCCTTCCCCAGCCTTAGCCCCCTAGTACAGAAAGAAAGAGAGAAAGAAAAGAAAAGAAAGAAATGGAGGGAGGGAGGAAGGGAAGGAAGGAAGGAAGGAAGGAAGGGGAAAAATTAGAAGGGCACGGAAAGTAGAAAGCCTCCCTTTGCTAGGATTACAGGTGTGTACCACCATACCTGGCAGCATAATATTCTTAAAACAGGGGAACCCAGGGTCAAGGGATATGATGGGCTCCATAGGTCCAGAGTCCTGTGAAGAAGGAGATAGCCAATGTGAACAGGGCAGTTCAGCTTTCACTCTTCATCTGCCACACTGTGGACCAACACCAGACATTTCTATCAGAACCCTCTACTCTTTTGCCCTTTACATTAATTTCCATCCCAACAAGCAAGTCTAGGTTCTTTACCGAAGCACAACATATTTTCCTCTGAAAAGCAAGATGGGAAAGAACACAATAGACACCCTGAGTCCATGCTTCTATAGCGGCACCAACACAGTCATGCTGATGACATAAAACAGGAAATCTACTGCGCCGGAGGCACAGAGCAGCACTGACTCTGAACAGGACAGCAAAGTTACCTGTTCACCTGTCCCTGCTGCCTCCATTGAGGAGAAGTCTGTAATCTCAGTGACTTGGGAGACAGAGCGGGGAGGATCACAAATTCAAAGCCAGAAGCATCCTATGTAACTTAGTAAGAGCCTGTGTCAGATTTAAAAAAAATTAAAAAGGGCCCAGGGTACAGCTCCGTGGTAGAGTGCAAGCAAAGTAAGTGTAAGGACCTAGGTTCAGCCCCTTAGGAAGGAAGGAAGGAAGGAAGGAAGGAAGGAAGGAAGGAAGGAAGGAAGAAAGGAAGAACCCATGTTCCATTCAGAGTGCTATCAAGCTCCCTCTGATCCCTTTGTATTCCTCTAAGGGAAGGAAGGGAGGCAAAGGTCATTCTTGATCTTTTTCTCACATATTCTCTCCTTTGGACATTGTCATGGTTTGAATGTAAAGTGCACTGCAAAGGTCATGTGCTTTAAAGTTGGGTCCCCAGCTGGTGGCACTGTCCTGGGAAGTTGTGGAATTTGGGAGGCGGGTCTAGCTTGGCAGAAGCAAGTCACAGGGGTTGAGCTTTTGGAGGTTTTTATCCTGTACCTGTGGCTCCACTCTCTCTGCTTTCTGCTCAAAAAGATATAAGGCCCTCCACCATAGGCCCTGCCTCCTGCCTCTCCCATGCTTGCCCTGCCGCCATTATGGACTGATCTACTAATTGTGAACTTCCCATAAATGTCTTTCTGCCATAAGTTTGTTTGGGTTAGTTTTTCTGCTACAGTGATGACAGCTGACTAAAACAAGCTTAAATGAAGCGGAAGGAAGGAATACATCAAAAAAATGTAAAACTTTAGTTTTAATAAAACTCTATTACCCCTACAATATAGGAGAAACAAGATTTGGGGCATGGCATGAGAGAAACAAGTAGACTTTATAGCCCTTACATGTTATTTTCTAAACAGCTGTAAAGAAAAGGCTAGTGGAAATAAATAAGCAAAGGGAGGCTTTCTACTTTCCAGGCCCTTCTACTTTTTTTCCCTTCTTTCCTTCATGCCTTCCTTCCTTCCTGCCTGCCTTCCTTCCTTCCTTCCCTCCATCCCTCTGTCCCTCCTCCCTCCCTCCCTCTTTTCTTCCTTCCTTTTTGCTTCCTTCCTTTCTTTTCTTTCTCTCTTTCTTTCTGTACTAGGGGGCTAAACCCAAGGCCATGCACACACTTTGCAAGCATTCTACCATTGAGTTTCAGCCCCAGCCCCTTTTTTATTTTTTTATCTTGAGACAGGATCTCCCTAAGTTACCCAGACTGCCTCTGGCATCGAACTTGTTTTCCTTCTGCCTCCACCTAGGGAGTGTCTAGCATTACACGCATGCACCATCACAACAAGCACCTTCTACTTATTTTCAAGGCCTGTAGTCTTATGATACTTCCAGGTCTTCTCAGTTAATCCTCTGTTCACCCCTGCCTAATCAAACAAGAGACTCTGTGTGCTTGGTGAGTGTTATATATGCATGTGTTTATTTGAATATGGACAAAAGTTGGTATTCATGATTGGTTTTGGTGCATTCATGTGACATAAAGACAGGTTAACGAGTTTCCCATTTGCAAAATGGGAAATCTCTTAGTGGTAATTAAAGAAAGGAGAATGCAAATAAAAAACACAATGAAATATCATCTCATACCCACTAAGATGACTGCTACAAAAAAGCCCAGAAAATAACACATGTTGGCAAGACTGTGGAGAAATTGGAACAGGAGAACACTGTTAGTGGAAATGCAAAATGATGCAGCTGCTATGGAACAATATGGAGATTCCTCAAAAAATTAAACAGAATTACCATAGGATCCATCAATCCCACTTCTGGGTACGTATCCAAAAGAACTGAAGACAGGAATTATTTGTAATAGCTGAATGGTAGAAGCGACACAAATGCCCATCAACAGATGCATGGAAAAGCAAAATGTGATATATGCATGCAATAGAACATTCTTCACCCTTGAAGAGGAAGGAAATCCTGTTACATGCTGCAACATAGATGAAGCTTGAGGATGTTAAACTAAGTGAAATAAACCAGTCACAAAAAGATAAATATTATATGCTTCCACATATATGTTGTTGTTGTTAGGTGCTGTCAAGTTGGTATCTGATTCATAGCGACCCTACGTACAACAGGTGAAACACTATTTTAGTTCTTCTCTGCTATTCATAGGGTTTTCAATGGCTGATTGTTTTTTGGGAGTGGGTTGCCGGGTCTTTTTCCCAAGCCTACAGCACCTGGTGTTCTCAGGGGTCTCCCATCCAAGTACTAACCAGGCCTGACTCTGCTTAGCTTCCGAGATCTGATGGGATCGGATGCCACAGTGCTATAGGTGCAGGCTCTACATATATGAAGTACCTAAAATAGTTAAATTCTTTTTTTTTCTGTTCTGAGGGGATTGAACCTAGAGTCTCACAATGCTTTGCAAGTGCTCTATCACTGAGATGCACCCCCAGCTCACATTTCACTTTTTGAGACAGAATCTCACTAGGTTACATAGGCTGCCTTTGACCTTGAGCTTGCCATCCTCCTGCCTCAGCCTCCTGAGTTGCTGGGATTACAGGCATGTGCCACCATACCCAGCTTAAAATAGTCAAGTTCATAGGAAGAAAATGAATGACAGTTGCCAGGGGTTAGCGAAAGTGGAGAATGAGAATTGTTTAATACAGAGTTTCAGTTTTGTAAGATGCAAAAGTTCTGGAGACTTGTTTCATAACAATCAGTATACTAGTATTACGAACTGTACACTTCAAATGGTTATAATGCAGATGAGTGTGCTGTTGCATGCCTGTAATCCTACACTTGGGTGGCTGACGTAGGAGAATCACAAGTTCGAGGCCAGCTTGGGCTACATAGGGAGATCCTGTGTGAAAGCAACAACAACAAAAAACTGGTTATGGTGGTAAACATAGTTCTGTGTTTTACGACAACTTAAACAATTTAAAGCTATTCTAAAAAAGAAAAAGGAAAAAGGAAGGGAGATATGGTGGAGAAAAAATAACTAAGAATACAAGTTTGGGAGCACTCACTTCTAAGCCTGCAAAACTTTAATTCTATTAAGTGCTCTCTTCCAAACACCTACCTACACTAGGACGTGAGGCTTTAGGTCATGCATCTTGGACAAATCCCATATCCCAACAACTTTCAGGCCTCCTGCCTTTCTACTCCTTCAAGCTGGTACTAATTCTACTGAGCAGACTCAGACACATAATGGTTGTTGGTGTTGTGAGGTGCCGTCGAGTCAGTGTCCAACTCATAGTGATCCTATGTACAACAGACGAAACACTATTGCCAGTGCTTCTCTGCTATCCATAGGAGTTTTAATGGCAGATTGATTTTTGGGAATGGGTTACCAGGTCTGTCTCCCAAGCCTACAGCATCTGGTGTTCCCAGGTGGTCTCCCATCCAAGTGCTAACCAGGCAAGACCCTGCTTAGCTTCCAAGCTGTGATGGGATTGGATGCCACAGGGCTACGGCTGCAGGCTCTGACAGATAATTAATCCCCTTGAAAGAGTGGAAAAAATTTGTTGACTCCATTCTCTAGGTCCTGTGAAGACCCAAACCTAGGTGCCTCTCTTTGTAGGTTTGAAAAAAGATAGAAAAACAAGGAATGGAGTCATACAGAGAACTTGTCTTTACCCAGATGCCATGCTGTAAAGGCTACAAGGAGATTTGAGGGTGAAAACTTTGCTTTCTTGATTTCTCCTGTTTTTATGGTTTGTAAATCATGATCTCATATCTATTCTAAAATTATATATTGTAGTGAAATATATATATATATATATATATATATACACACATATATATATATATAGTATATTCTTTATTCGTGTCCAGCACCATAATTGAACAGCCTCAATTCTTATCCTGTCTCCCTCATTCAATGTCCTGTTTTCATAATAGTATGATGTGACTGAAAAAACCATGGCATGAATCAGGCGCACCTTCATCTTCAATGTGAAATCTTTACTTCTCCACACTTTAAAGAGGTCTTTTGCAACAGCTTTTTCCCAATGCAATGTGTCTTTTGATTTCTTGATTGCTGCTTCCATGGGTGTTGATTGTAGAAGCAAGTAAAGCAAAATCTTGGACAACCTCAGTCTTTTCTCCATTTATCATGAAGTTGCTTACTGAGCGAGTTGTAAGGATTTTCCTTTGTTGATGTTGAGGCACAAGCCATACTAAAGATTTTGTTCTTTGATCTTCATCAGTAAATGTTTCAAATCCTCTTCACTTTCAGCAAGCAGAGTTGTGTCACCTGCATAACACAGGTTGTTAATGAATCTTCCTCCAATTGGGATACCATGTTCTTCTTCATAAAATCTAGCTTATCAGATTATTTGCTCAGCGTAGAGATTGAAGAGGTATGGTGAAAGGATACAGCCCTGACACATACCTTTCTCAACTTCAAACTAGACAGTGTTTCCTTGTTCTGTTTAAAGGACTGCCTTCCTGGTCTATGTACAGATTCCTCATGAGTTCAATTAAGTGCTCTAGTATTCCCACTCTTTGCAATGTTTTCCATAATTTGTTGTGATCCACACAGTCAAATACCTTTGCATAGTCAGGACAACATAGACATCTTTCAGGTATTCTCTGTTTTCAGCTAATATCCATCTGACATCAGCAATGATGTCCCTGGTTCCATGCTATCATCTAAATTCAGCTTGATTTTCCAGCAGTTCCCTCTCTACATACTGTTGCAGTCACTTTTGAATGATCTTTAGCAAAATTTTGCTTGCATGTGATATGAATGATATCGTTCAATGATTTCTACCTTTGGTTGGATCCCTTTTCTTGGATATAGGCACAAAAAGGATCTCTTCCTGTCAGTTGGCCAGGTAGCTGTTTTCCAAATCTCTTGGCATGAACAAGTTAGCTCCTCCAGTGCTGCATCTCTTTGTTGAAACATCTCTATTGTTATCCCATCAATTCTTGGAGCCTTGTGTTTTGCCAATTCCTTCAAGGTAGTTTCCACTTCTTCCTTCAGTGCCACTGGTTCCTGATCATATGCAACCTCTTAAAATGACTGATCATCCACTAATTCTATAATTTGGTCGTTTCTTTTTTTTCTGTCTTTTAAATAACCTTTTTCTATCCTCATGAATGTTGTCTTTGATGTTATGCCACAACTCATCTGGTCTTCTATCATTAGTGTCTAACACATCAAACCAGTCTTGAGGTGGTGTCTGAACTCAGGTAGGGTATACTCAAGGTCATACCTTGGCTCTCATATACTTGTCCTGATTTTTTTTTAGTTTCAATTTGAACCTGTATATGAGCAGTTGATGTTCTGCTCCACAATGAGCACCTGATTTTGTTCTGAATTTTGACACTGAGCTTTTCCTTTGTCTCTTTCTATAGATGTAGTCAGTTTGGTTCCTGTATGTTCCATCTGGTGAATTCCATGTGTACAGTTGCCATTTATGTTGTTGAAAAAAATGTTTTTGTAATGAAAAGGATATTGATATGATGCAATCTCCAGCATTGTTTCTGTCACCAAGGCCATATTTTCCAATTACTGAACCTTCTTCTTTGTTTCTAGCTTTTGCATTCCAGTCATCAGTAATTATCACTACATCTTGATTGCATGTTTGACCTATTTGAGATTGCAGAAGCTGGTAGAAATCTTCTCTATCTTCATTTGCTTTAGTGATGGGTGCATAAATTTGAATAATAATCATATTAACTGTCCTTCCTTGTAGGCATATGGATATTGTTCTGTCACTGACAGCACTGTACTTCAGAACAGATCTTGCAATATCTTTTTTGATGATGAATACAACCCCATTTCTCTTTAATCTGTCATCTCTGGCATAGTAGACCATATGATTATCCGATTCAAAATGACCCATGCCAATCCATTTTAGCACACTGATCCCTAGAATGTCAATGCTTATGTGCTCCATTTCTTTTTTGATGATTTCTCATTTTCCTACATTCATACTACATATATTCGATGTTTTAATTATTAATGGTTATTTACAGTTATTCCTTCTTTTGAGTCATGCCACATCACCAAATTGAGGTCCCTTAGTCTTTATTCCATCCCTGTCATTAAGTTGGACTCTACTTTGAGGAGGCAACTCTTCCCCAGTTGTCTTTTGAGTGTCCTCCAACTTGGGGACTCATTTTCTGGCACTATATCTGACAGTGCTTCTCTGCTATTCATAGAGTTTTCAATGGCTAATTTTTTCAATGGCTAATTTTTTCAGGAGTGGGCTGCCAAGTCCTTCTTCCTAGTCTCTTTAAGTCTGAAAGCTCAGCTGGTATCTGTAATACCAGTAGCATAACGTTCAGCATCACAGCAACATGCAAGCCTCCACTGTACAGCAAACTGACGGACACGTGGGGGTTTCCCCACTTTGGCAACCTCTAATATTCTTTCTGTCTCTATGAATTTGCCTATGCTAGATATTTCATATATGTGGGTTTATATAATATCTATTCTTTTGGGTCTCACTTATTTCACTTACCATAATGTTTTCAAACATCGCTCACGTTGAAGCATATAGAAGAACTTCTTTGCGACCAAATAAAATTCCATTGCACAGATATACCACATTTTGTTATCCATTCATCTGTTGATGGACACTCAGGTTGTTCCCTTCTTTTAGTTGTGAATAATGCTACAATGAGCATTGGTGCACAAGTATTTGTGTCAGCCCTGTTTTCAAGTTTTTAGAATATATATCAATGAGTGGAATCACTGGATCATGTGTTAATTTATATTTAATTTTATAAGGAATTTTCAAGTTGTTTGCCAAAATGATAGCATCATTTTCTGGTCCCACCATCAATGCAAAAATTCCAATCACTTTACATTCTTGTCAACACTTATTGTTTCCTATCTTTTTTTTTAGCCATGCTAACGAGTGTGAAGTTGTACCTTATTATGATCATGATGTATTTCCCTAATGACAATTGATGTTAAGTATCTCTTTTTGTTAGTACTAGGAGGTTGAGCTCTGGCTCTCACACTTGCTAGGCAAGTGCTCTATGACTGAACTGCACTCTCAAATCCTTTTTAATTTTTTTTTGAGACAACATCTCAGTAAGTCGCATAGGCTGCCTCTGGTCTCAAACTTGCTATCCTTCTACCTCAGCCTGCCAAGTTACAGGTGTGCACCACCGTAATTGGCAGTGTTAAGCATCTTTTCCTGTCCTTACTGGCCATTTGTGTAACTTTTTGGGAGAAGTGTTTACACAAGATTTTTGCCTATTTTTAATTGGTCTATGTATCTTTTTATTTTGAGTTGTAGGTATTCCTTGCATATTCTAGATGGTAAACCTTCATCAGATACATGATTTGCAAATATTTTCTTCTGCAGATTTTCTTACCCTTTCTTGATGATATTGTTTGCAAAACAAAAGTTTTTAATTTTGATGTAGTCCAGTCATGTATCTTTTTATTTTCTTATTTCAATTATATCCCTTTGAAAGTCTTCCTGGTTGTACTACATGGAGCCTCCACCTACTCTGACAAAAGATGCAAGGATTAGTCCTAGTTTATTTATTTGAGAAGCCGTCATATTCTCCATTGTCTGCAGTACTCAGTCTACTTTCTATACCCTGTCTATTGAAAGAGGAAAACATAATCTAAGCCTATTACCCTGACCCTATAAAGATCCTAAGATACTTGTTTAAAAAAGAACCTGTGGGGCGCGCGCCTCCCTGTCCGGCCTGAAGGTTTGGACGTGCTGCGCCACTGCGCACACAGACACTAAACACAATTCACTCGGGACCCTCAGGTGAGGGGCGCAGACTCCCGCGGCCCTCGGGACCCCGGAGGAGACGGGAGAAAGGAAAAGCCTCAGGCACTTTTGCCTTCCAGGGGCAAACACCTGTGTTGGTTGTCTCGGTGGTCAGGAGGAGACAGCTGTCGCTTCCTCGGTGATCAGACGGAGAGCAGGTTCTTTTCCTTGTTGAGGATTGCGACAGGAGAGCATTATTTCCTCATCAAAGGTTCGGGGGAGAGCAGCGGGAGAGGCGCGTCCTCATCTGTGGTCCGGGCAGGAACAGGCGAGAAGGCGCAGAAAGGGATGCCAGAAAGGCCGTGCCAAAAAAGGGTCGAGCTGCCGCAGCGCAGCTCTTTATATAGTTCGCCCATGGAATGGCCTGAGCCAATCAGCCTTCAGTCCAATTGTCCAATCAGGAAGGGTTTTGTACAAACATGCAACCAAGTTACTTTCATTTTCCCTAGATTTCTAATTTACAAACCAGATATTCAAACACCATTTTCCCAGTTTGGAAGTTTTTGCCAATTTCCTCCCAATTCTTCCCTACAAGAACCAATATGTGGAAACTACAAAAAGTCAACCAGTCTGTATGCTGAATAGTGATTACTAGAGGCAAGGAAGAGCAGGGAATGAATGAAGGTTGGATAACAAGTAACAAAGCACAATTATGTAGAAGGTATACTTATATGGTGACTATATTTCACAATAACTCATTACATATTATATGAGGTTCTAAAAGACAGAAGGGTGAAGGCTCAAAACATAAAAGAAGGATGAAGAGAGAAATGAAAATTACTGTGATTTGATGAGCAGATGCTTTGTAAATTCATAAATAAGGTTGAAATATCATACTGAATCATATTAATATGAGCAATTAATACATATTAATAATTTTTAAAAAATTCAAAAAATGAATAGATTAAGAGAGAAGGTTCTAAATACCAGAGACTTGAGGGTTTAGAGGTAATATCTAGAAAGATTTTGCTGTAAAAGCTCATATTGTAAATAGGTTATGTGAGTCAAGACACAAAACTGAGAATATTATGTAGGTACTTATATAAAAGCAAAAACAATTTTCCACAGGATTTAGCCCAAAATTCAAAACAATAATAATTGAGAGTATTTTTTTCAATATAGACATGCTAATAAAAAAGAGAATATGAGGGGGAAATAGCATTTCATTTCATTGGAGTTTAAGGTTATTGTTTCCTGCCATCAAAATTGATCACATATATTCACGTGTTAATGCTGATCTGAAGTGAAATTTTATGCATTTCATCTTTGAAAATGTCTTTTACATGGACAGGTATTGCCCAATGCTCATATCAATTCTTGAGCACATGATTTCTTTGCACAATTCCCTAGTTTTTAGTACCTTCAAGAGTTATGCAACTATCACCATAACCATCTTTGTTGTTTTTGTTCTTAGGTGCCGTCGAGTCGGTATCTGACTTATAGCAGTCCTCTGTACAATAGGGGAAACACTATTGTCAGTGCTTCTCTGCTGTTCATAGGGTTTTCAATGGCAGATTGATTTTTGGGAGGGGGTTTCCAGGTCCTTCTCCAAGCCTACAGCTTCTGGTGTTCCCAGGTGGTCTCCCATCCAGGTACTAACCAGGCCCAACCGTGCTTAGCTTCCGAGATCTGATGGGATCAGATGCCACAAGGCTACAGCTGCAGTCATAACCACCTTTACAACATTTTAATACCTCAAAAAATAACCCATACCATCAGTAATCATTATTTCTGCCCAAGCTGCCTGCCCCCAGCCTGAGGTAGTCACTAATCTACTTTCTGTCTCCACAGATTTGCCTACTCTGGATATTTAATATAAATGGAATTATACCATCCTTTGTGACAGGTATGAGAATATGATTTTAATTGAGCATATTCTTCACTTGGAAGGCATCTGTAGAATTATATTAGATTCTTCTCCTGACACTTGCCTTATAGCATGTCATTGCATTGCAAATCAATCTCTGCCAATTGAAGTTTAGGTGGAAGCTCCTAATTGCATAGTCAAATAGATTTTGAAGCAGCTCAAAATAGCACAATAAAATTTAACCACTGCCAGGCCATTGAGATGCTGTGTGGTTAGACATATCAGTTTATTTAGTTTCTATTTCCAAAAACAAATTTATGGAACTGGTGATGATTAAGTCCGTGGAGAGCAGCGAAGTTCACTGTTGATAACACTCATTCAAAAACACATTAGAAATTAAAATATTTCCCTCAAAATACCTGCTAATGAAAAAACAGTGTAAACCATAGGCTGTAAGCATCTCACATTATATAAGTGTGTCCAACTTACCCTTTCGTTTCTCCACAAATATTTTACCACCATCAGTTGTACACATCTTAACTGATTCCACTTCATTTTGAATTGGATTAGTGTTTCCTAAGCTTTTAAAGTATTCCCATCTGTAATTTTCCACACAGACTTTTCATACAGGCTAATTCTTCAGTCACTTAAAATTTGGCATTGACTTTTCAACTAAACAATAACAACTGAATGGCATCAATAACATCTGTCAACTCATCAAGAGCCAAAGAAAACCACTCCATATTGTTTGCCTTGTTTTTAAATTGACTATTAATGTTGCCCCTAATAGCCTCAATTCTTCAAGTAACTGTTCTTGCCAAGAGGCTAATAGTCTTAAACAAGTTTATTTTCTCTGGACACATTTCTTCAGCTGCTGCAGTCAAATGCAATTTAATAAGCTCACCATTGGTAAATGGCTTTCCTTGCTTGGGTAACAAACAAGCCTCTTGGAAACATACCTTGGTTGCAGTCTTGGTTCTTGTTTTTTGTTTCTTTTTTGTTGTTTCATTTTTGAAGACGTTCTGCTGTGATGAGATATTTTGTCTTGAATTTTTTTTACTTTTCTGGCCATTGTTTTTATGTGAGTTGAGAATATTGTTATCAATGCCTACTCTTGTGATGGTGATATATATTGTAGTCTTGTAGACCACTGTAAGGTTTTTGAATAATAAACACAGTGCTGTGCCGTCTAATTTCTTAACAAGATAATCTGTACTTCATTGTCACTTCAAAGTGCAATATTAAATGTCTACTTTTCTCTTCTTGTTTTGACATGATGAGTATACACTAATAATAGAAAGAAGTCACATTCCAGTGAATATGTGCTGCCCTTGAAACACTGTCAAGCTATAGTTGTGCCACTGTGGTTTGCAGTGTACCACTCAGTATACAAAGCAATGAGAGTGCAATGTGTGACCTTCATTGCAACTACTTAACTCTGCCACTGTTGCGTGAAAGCACTCATGGGCAGTGTTTCAACTGCCAAATGTGGCTGGGTTCAAGGAAAGTGGTATTTATGAATAGTGAATTTAGAATTTTAGGTAATTTTCACTCATAAAATAAACTTATATTTTTTAACTGTCTAAAAATGCAAATACTATTCATAACTCACATACCATATGAGAACAGATGAAGGGCTAGATTTGACTCCCAGACTGCAGTTTGCTAACCTATATGCTAAAGTCTCTAGAGTGACTACCTTGGCAAATTGTTGTTCCAGATTCACCAACTCATCCCCCCTCCACATTCCCCGTTGTTGTGATCACATAACCTTCTCAAGACCTTCCAAGGGCTCATCTTTGAGCTTATATAACTGTGCATACTGCTGTGCCCTCAAAAATGTGGTGTGTGAGAGAGATCTAGGAAACAGTACAGCTCATCACCACTAAGGAAAGCTTGTCATATAAGCTAAAAGACAAGCCTACTCAGACCGAAATTTGGGGTTGTCTCCGTTTGGCAGCCTTTTCCTCATCCCACCTCTGTAACCCAACCTCAGGTTCTTCTGAGGATGTTAATCCCCCAGCCTCATGTCCATTGTGGAGCCCTACTTACCACAGGCCTTAAGTCCACGCAGCCCTCCTGATGACGAGGCTCTGTGCTCCTGAGACACAGCGCTGCCTCCCCATCCTTACAGCTCTTCAGGAGCAGGCCTGGCCACTTCTTCTGAGGGATGTCAGGCAGAATTGAATCCAAACAGCAAGGAGGTTGGAACCCCGTGGTGTTTCTAACAGCACTGCACCAAAAGCCATAGCCATCTGCTGGGTGATGTTGGCTTTGGAGTGGGACAGACCAGGTGGAGAGCAAACACCCAGCTTAGTCCTTGCTCTCCTTGATTCCCTCCTGCTCATGCTGGGGTAGACAGGGGCTGACCTCCTTGCTTTTACATGTGGTAGGTGATATAGAGAGCTATTTGCCATATCACCATGCTGGAAAGAAAGTCTTAGTGTAAAATCAAGATATCCTAGAAGGAAGGAAGGAAGGAAGGAAGGAAGGAAGGAAGGAAGGCAGGCAGGCAGGCAGGCAGGCAGGCAGGCAGGCAGGCAGGCAAGCAAGCAGGGAGGGAGGAAGGAAGGAAGGAAAGCAAGAAGAAAGAAAGCAAGAAGAAAGAAAGCAAGAAAGAAAGCAAGAAAGAAAGAAAGAAAGAAAGAGAAAGAAAGAAAGAAAGAAAGAAAGAAAGAAAGAAAGGGAGGGAGGGAGGGAGGAAGGAGAGAGGGAGGGAGGAAAGAAAGAAGAAAGAAAGAAAGAAAGAAAGAAAGAAAGAAAGAAAGAAAGAAGAAAGAAAGAAAATGTGAATTGAAGCACAACATTCACAATGCCATAGAAGGTTCTATATGCTATATCTAGCAGAAAGCCACAGTCTCCTCTTTGTAATTATTTGTATGCTTTATCAAGACCTTCAAACTATCTGTATTATCCACAATTATTATCTCACCTCATCTACATGTTCATTTTCCCAGAAGGGGAAAAAAATCCTCTCCTGATATTTAGTTTATGAATTCTGGGGAATCTGACTGGAGGAAATGTAGGAAAGCAAACAACTGGTAAGTCATATAATTATCACTTTCAAAGAAAACATTCACCTCCAGCTGGCCTATTTGTGTAGCTTCTAATGCCTGAAAAGAGAATTAATTAACCCAGGCAGGTCTTCCGTGCTCACATGTACTCCTTCAAATCTATTTACCAACCTGCTTAAAAATGCTGGGTTTTTGCAAGTTGAGAGTTCGCTATAAATACAGCTGCAGATGGAATTCTTTGAAAATGGAAATGGAAAATTCTGAACAGGAATAACTTGACATTTGATTCTGGAACAATAGTGAAATGTCAACATCTGCCATGAAAATATAGAACTATAAAATAATGATTAAGGGTCCTTTCAGTTTTTAAAAATATATAGCACTGTTTTGGATTAGGTGTTTTGCAAAGCTCTGTGCAGTATCACTTTGCTTCAACAAACTTCCATTAATGTTAAACATATATGCAATTGTATATTTAAATAGACATACCATAGACTTGGAGTTTTACCGGAACATAAGAATAGATCTTAGATGTCACCAAAACATCTCAAATTTGGTTAAGAGGTCCATTTTAATTATGATCACTCATAATGGTATTTGTTGTTGTTGTAGCTGTTATATGCTATAGAGTTGGGTCCAACTCATAGCGACCCTCATAGGGTTTTCAATAGCTATTTCAGGATTGCTTCAGGAGTGGATTGACACTTCCTTCTCTCATTTTTGCGGTACTGGGGATTGAACCTGGGTCCTCAGAGAGTTCAGTTCTGCACTCTACCAACTGAATGAAACCCTAGCCCTTATAATTATATTTAGACCTTTCTTAAACTTATTTACAATTTGAACCTATAACACCTGCTGGATGACTAATTATGTCCTTGAGTTTGCTGCCTATGCTGTAAAATAGAATCTTCAGTTTTTCTTTCTTTATACACATTTTTAGTTGTGGTGTAAAAACACATAAAATTTACCATCTTAACCCTTTGTAAACATACGGTCCATCAGCATTAATTATATTCTCATTTTTGTGCAACAGGTAGGCAGAAATTTTTCATCTTTCAAAACTGAAACTCTATTCTATTCCCTCTAAATAGCAATTTCTTATGTTCCTGTCGCCCTGTCCCTGGCAACCACCATTCTACTCTCTACCTTTAAGAAGTTGACTAATTTTAGATAGTTTTTATAAGTGGGATCATACACTATTCATTTGTCTTCCTATGGCTGGCTTATTTCATCTGGTATTATGTTTGGAAAATTGATGCAGGTGGTAGCATGAATCAGTACATTGTTCCTTTTTATGACCAAATACTACTCCATTGAGTGATAGGTGGGAGTTTGCTTATATACTCATGCTTCAATGAACACCTGGATTGCTTCCACCTTTCTCTAGTACGAGTAATGCTGCTATGAATGTGAGTGTAAAAATATCTGAGTTTCTGCTCTCAATTCTTTTAGTTATATTATGATAGATTGAATGCTAGATAATATACTGATAGAATTTAGTTTGTTGTTGTTGTTGTTAGGTGCTGTCAAGTCGAGTCCAACTCATAGCCACCCTATGTACAGCAGATCGAAACACTTGCTGATTCTGTGCCAGGCAAACGATCTTATTTATGTTTAAGCCCATTGTTGCAGACACTCTGTCAATCCATCTGGTGGAGGGTTTTGCTCTTTTGCGTTGACCTGCCACTCTCCCAAACATGATGTCCTTCTCCAGGGATTGATCTCTCCTGACTACATGTCCGAAATATGTAAGACGCAGTCTGGCCATTCTTGCTTACAAGGAGCACTCTGGTTGCACTTCTTCCAGGACAGATTTGTTGGTTCTTTTGGCAGTCCATGGTATATTCAATAGATGTCTCCAGCACCACAATTCAAAAGCATCAATTCTTTTTCTGTCTCTCTTGTTCAATGTCCAGCTTTCACAACCATATGATGCCACTGAAAATACCATGGCATGAGTCAGACGCACCTTCATCTTCAATGTGACATCTTTGCTTTTCAGTACTCTGAAGAGATCTTTTGCCACAGCTTTTCCTAGAGCAATGCGTCTTTTGAGTTCTTGACTGCTGCTACTGTAGGTGTTGATTATAGAGCCAAGGAAAGCAAAATCTTGGACAACCTCAATCTTTTCTCCATTTATTGTGAAGTTGCGTGCTGACCCAGTTGTAAGGATTTTTGTTTTGTTGATATTTAGTCGTAACTCATATTGAAGGCTATGATCTTTGATCTTCATCAGTAAATGTTTTAAATCCTCTTCACTTTCAGCAAGCAGAGCTGTGTCACCTGCATAACACAGGTTGTTAATAAGCCTTCCTCCAATCTAGATGCCACGTTCCTCCTCATAAAGTCCAGCTTCTCGGATTATTTGCTCAGCGTATAAATTGAAGAGATAGGGTGAAAGTATACAGCCCTGACGCACACCTTTCTCAACTTTAAACCACTCAGTGTTTCCTTGTTCTATTCGAACAACTGCCTCCTGGTTCATGTACAGATTTCTCATGAGCACAATTAGGTGTTCTGGT
>VMDO01028775.1:8608-23556 GCA_007922755.1 Pedetes capensis
AACAACAACAACCATTTCAAGAGGTTGCACATGAAGAGGAGCCAATAGTATTGAAAGATGAAGTGGAAGTTGCCTTGAACGAATTGGTGAAACACAAGGCGCCAGGAATTGATGGAATACCAATAGAAATGTTTCAACAAACAGATGCAGAACCGGAGGTGCTAACATGCTTATCTCAACAAAACATAATATGACTGGTATTTTTCCGGTATTTGTGTGTCACTCTTAATTTTATGTGTTTTATGTTTAAATTGAGTGGATGTAGAATGCCTAGATTGTTGGTAAAACATTATTACTGAGTGCATACATGAAGTACTTCTGGAAGAGACTAGGATTTGAATCAGATTGAGGAATGAAGATTATCATTATCAATGTAGGTGGGAGTCATCACAACCATTGACATCATGAAGAGACCAAAAAGGTGAGGAAAGGGACATTCACTCTTTAACTGAAATATCTATTTCCTGTTCTCTCACATAATGTTGCTTATGTTGAATTTTGGAGGCAGGTCAATAATTAGACATTTGACACTGCAATGCTAATACAAAGGATTGTAGACTTGTATTTAATAACACCACTGACTTCCTTGGTTCTCCAACTTGCAGATGAAAGTTGTGTGATTTTTGTGGCCTAAATGATCATGTATGCTTATTTCTATGGTAATTCCTATAATAAAAATATATCTCATAATAAATAAAAATTCATTTACTAGTTTTCTTTGGGCAGCACTAATGAATACAAGGTACATGATCAAGAACTATCTTTGGACATAACATAAGGTCACAAGGGGAAAAGCAATGTCGAAAAAATTTTTCTAATACTTTGAAATAAAAGGAAATATAAGGAAGCATATTTCATAGCAATGTACACAAATAACTTCTACAAGTTAGTTGTTTACTAATTAGCTCTGGTTGATGTATTTTCTTATTTGATTATTAAAGAAAGTATAATATTTAAGATTCCTAAACCCTATATAAGGAAGTTCTTAAATATTTTATTTGGAAAGCTATTTAATAACTTTATGATTAGGAGAAGAACCCATCAGCCCACTCCTGAAACCACCTGCCAATGAAAGCCTTATGAATAGCACAGAAACACTGACAGTAGTGCTCAGCCTAGCACACTGTCAGGTAGTGTTTTATCTATTGTACATAAGGTAGCTATGAGTCTAACCCAACGTGAAGGCACCCAAGAATAACCCTATGATTATTGAATTTTCTATGAGGCGATATCTATGTTTGATTTTATTATTTACTATCTGGTTAGATCCCACCTACTATCAAGTTAAATACAAACTATAGACTTCAATAGAGTATTAATGAGAAAGGTTACAATCTTAACACTCTATATTTTTATTTATAGGAAAATTTATCCCAGCATGTCTTTGACAGACTATATATAACTCTGTAGTTTAGATTTTTTTTGTAAATAGCAGCTCCATTGATATGTAATTCCCATAGATATAATTTATTTCTTTTAAGCATAAAATTTGATGATTTTAGCCTATTCACATATTTGAGTAAATACTGCAAACAATTTCAGAGAATTCTCATCAGCCACTCACAAAAATCTCATACTCATTACCATTAAATCTCCTTTCCCTCATTTATCCTCATCTCCCTTGCTGTAGACTACTTTCTGCCTCTATCAATTTACCTATTCAATGTATTTCATATAAATAGAATCACATAATATGTAGATTATTCCCACTGACGTCTTTACTTTAGCATAGTATTTTCAAAGTTCATTCACGCCATAGTCTCAGAATTTTTTTTTTCTTTTCTTTCTATTGCTGAATGTACCTGCAGCCATAGCACCCTGGCATCTGATCCTATCTGATCTCAGAAGCTAAGCAGGGTTGGCCTGGATAGTCCTCAGATGGGAGATTGCTTGGGAATACCAGGTCCTCCAGGCTAGGCAGAAGGATGTGGCAGGGCATTCCTGAAGCAAGCTGCCATTGAAAACCCGATGAACAGCAGAGAAGCATTGGCATAGTGCAGGGCATGGCACAGTGTTAGGAGTGTTTTGTATGATGTACATAGGATCAGTTGATCCTATGATGATTTGGATCTGATTCAATGGCATCTAACAACAATTGCTGAATTTGAATAAAATTCAATTAGTCATTATGAATTACTGAGTTAATGAAATGTTTTATGTGTGTTCAGTCTCTTCTTTTTTTTTTTTTTTTTTTTTTTTTTTTTTTTTTTTTTTTTTTTTTTTTTTTTTTTTTTTTTTTTTTTTGCGGTACTGGGGGTTGAACCCAGGGCCTTGTGCCTGCATGCTCTGCAAATGCTGGACCACTGAGCTGTGCCTCCAGCCCATTCTTTTTCTTTTTCTTTTTTTTACTTTTTGAGACAGGGTCTCCTTAAGTTATGCAGACTGCCTCTGGTCTCGAACTTGTGATCCTCCTGCCTCCGCCTCCCAAGCTGCTGAGATTACAGGTGTGTGCCACTGCGCCCGGCTTTTCAGTCTCTTCTTAATAAAAATTATGCTATATAACTTTATTTTGAAATTATAGCTGAATACAATAGTAAAGAACATTTATTATTTTCAATTTTTGACTTATATGTTTATTTTCTATGTTTTAAAGAATATTAATGGATGCATAATGCCAAAGAAAGTTTGGCTCAAAGGATGTTGTTAGGTGCTGTCATGTTGGATCTGACTCAAAGCTACCCTTACAGAGTTTTCAACAGCTGGTTGTTTCAGGAGTGGACAACCATGTCCTTCTTCTGTTTTTGCAGTGCAGGGGGATAGAACACAGGGCTTCAAAGAGCACACAGCAGCATTCTACCAACTAAGCTAAACTCCAAGCCCCAAAGTTCAAAGGTATTGACACAAAATAAAAAACAACACATGCATACCAGTTTTAGAAATGTAAGTACATAAAATACTCAATAATGATTTGTTCTTATCAAGAAAATAGCTTTTTAGAACTTAGTTTCCAAATATTAAGATTGAGAATTAGTTGCTATGGCTTTATATGACCTTGAAAAACAAAACAAAATTATCAAGTTCTACATTCGGATAAACTTTTTACTCATGTTGTTCATTAAAAACATCTAAAAGCCATTTGACACTATTTGTATTGTTGCAGCTGTTTTCATTAATTCATCTCAAACTGTGAAATTTGTTGATTTTTCCATGACTAGTCCATGAAATCAGTTGTCTAACTACTTGATGTACTGGCCTCCTAACAAAAATGAAAAGAGTCTTTTAAATTAATATGAATTGTGAAATGAAACCCATCCTTTTTCATATAAATCTCAGGACAATTTTTTCATGAAAATTAGGGAGTTTTGCTCAGTTGGTAGCATGCTCTCTGCACTATCTGAGGCCCTGGCTTGGGTCCCCAGCACCATAAAAAGGAAAGAAGGACATAGCAATTCACTCCAGAATGCTATCCCCAAATAATCAGGCATTGAAAACCTCACATAGAGTCTATATGAGTCAGACCAACTCAACAGCACCTAACAACAATGAAACTTGTAATTGTATGTGAATGAAAGTTGTAATGACATTGTTTTTTTTGCATGAGCAGGGAGTTGGCATTGTAGAAAACTTCTCTGCATTCTATAGTTTTCTGTGTTTTGTTTTGTTAATCATAGGGTTTGACTATCACTGCATAGGGTTTTCAAAATCTTTGTTCTTTCATTTTTCTTAGTAATCTCTTATTTCTAATATCTACAAATATCTGATTACAAAACATATGTTCTATCTCTAACATTAACATTATTTCTAAAAGTGATATAAAGTTAATGGATATAAAGCAAATGGATATAACTCATTGTTGTCCAAAAAACTGGATGAGTTGCTACTCAGAATATTAATATTTAGCTTGCTTGATCATTATTTAGATCTGTGAAAGATTTCTTATTTGTGTATTCATAAAGACTGACTCCAATAATAGTATTAATGTGACTTAAATTATTTGCTCAAGTATCTTCAAATTCTCCATGGAAGCATATCAATAATTATCTCTTATTTCCACATTTGTTTTGAGTTACTTGCACTAGATAATTATAATTCTTGTCATGAAGCTTTCTAATAATACTTCTTATTAAGTTATAAATCAGTCATGTTTATATGAGAGAAGTGTTAAAATCATTGAAGTGTTGTTTATTAGAAGTATCTTTTTCTGCCACTCAGTTAAATGTGCTAATGAAAAGGAAAAATGAGACACTGAAACTTGGTTGAGCTACCCTAATATATGTTTATTAAGGATTTTACAAAATATATCAGGCTGAATTATACCATTTTTATTTCTAAAAATAATAACTGCTCTCGAAAAACATTCTTAAATTTAATTTGGTATTCCTTTCATTTTAATTATATCTGACACTAGATTTCAGCGCTATTATTTCACAACTGATGAATCTTACCCTATTGGGTAATAAAGCAAATGTTTAAACTAAATGACTTTCTTATGTTCAACTGTTTAAACTTTTCCAACAGACTACATAAATATTAATAAGAATAGCCTTTTTAAATAAAACTTCAGTTAAAAAATACAATTATAAGTAAAGAACATAAAGGAAAGATTGTCTCATGGCTACTAAATATCTGGAGACTTGGCAATCTTGGAATAACATCTATTTGGCTCCAGTATTTTCATTTCATTTACATTTCCTCTAGCACATAAAAATAGCACTCATATCAATGTACCTTCCTCATGTCTTGAGGATATATGGCAATATTCCATGATAATAATTGATTGTCGAATTATCCCTGACATAAGGCAAAATTTCTGGCTATCTATCATCTATCTATCATCTATATATCTTTCTACATATAATAATACATAGATAACACTTTAAAATATGTATTCACTTTTGAAACCTCCAGTATATGTAATGTTGTTTTAGGTGCCCTTGAGTCAGTGTCTGACTCACAGCAATCCTATGTACAACAGACTAAACCCTATTCCCCTGCTTCTCTGCTATTCATAGAGTTTTCTTTCTCCCAAGTATATATAACATGCATATGTAAATATATATGCCTGCAGCCATAGCCCTGTGGCATTCGATCCCATCAGATCTCGGAAGCTAAGCAGGGTTGGGCCTGGTTAGTACCTGGATGGGAGACCACCTGGGAACACCAGAAGCTGCAGGCTTGGAGAAGGACCTGGCAACCCCATCCCAAAACTCAATCTGCCATTGAAAACCCTATGACCAGCAGAGAAGCACTGACAATGGTGTTTCCCCTGTTGTACAGAGGGTTGCCATGAGTTGGATACTGACTCGACGGCACCTAACAACAACAACAAAAATATATAAAAAAATATATATGCATATATGAATACACAAACGTTTATACATATATACATCATAATATATTTATATGTAATTTTATATAATTATATATTACTAATAAAGATTGATACATAGAGATAGATATGAATACATATTTATTCAATTATCCATATATATTGTTGTTAGGTGCTGTCAATTCGGATCTGACTTATAGCAATTCTATTCATACCAGAATGGAACACTCCCTGGCACTGTGCTATGCCCAGAACTATGTCAGTGCTTTTCTGCAATTCATAGGGTTTTCAATGATGTATTATTTTGAGAGTGGACTTCTAGGTTGTTCTCCCTAGCCTGCAGCATCTGGTGTTCCCAGGTGGTCTCCCATCCAAGGACTAACCAGGCCAACCCTGTTTAACTTCCGGGATCAGACTTAATTGGATGTCAGGGTGCTATGGCTGCAGACATATCCATATATATGTATGTGTGCACATATATATTGCCGTCAATGTTGTGTGTGTTTTGAATACATACTTGATTTTCATTGTTTATAAATTTCAGATTTACAAATTATTACTCTCCAAAACTTATTCATAATGAATAAATCAAAGTATAGCATATTTTCAGGTTTATTTGTTTGAAGACATGTGCATAGTGGTGAAAAATTGATTTCCCATGCACATGTGCATTCCCAGCTGAACTAAAATAAGATAATGTTCTTTGAAACCTCAAACTGCAAACATTTGGTTTTTATTATCTATTTAGTGACATGATTTTCCCTTTTCTTTATTGGCATTGGTGACTGCAATTTCACTGTACAATGGCCACCAAAAATAGTTTTGAAGTGCTATATAGTGTTCCTAAGCATGATAAGACTGTAATGTACAATACAGAGAAAGTATGTATTTTAGAAAATCTTCTTTAGGGCTTGAGTTACAGAGCTATTGGTTTGAGTTCAATGATGAGTAAATACATGTATAGACATGTATAAATACACACATGTATAGTGTTTGTAAATAGAAGCTCACATAAAATAAGGTTATATACAGATTTGTTGACAAAAATTTTGTGATTCTAATCCCATGTTTTCCCTAGGAATAGTGGTTCTGCATTTACTAATTCAGAGTTTGTTATGAAGTTAAAAAACATATCTCCATAAATACAAGGAAATATATATATACATATATATGTATATATATATGCAGGAAGTACAAAAAGTATACTCATTAACACACTAAAATGATAGTACTCAATATATCCCAAAAAGAAAAAATGAATGCAAATCACGTTTGACTTCTTCAATTACAAGTAGTACTCAAAGTCATTACTATCACAATTTAATTCAATTTAGGAATTAAATTTTAAATTCAATTAAATTTGGAAAATAATACATAGATAACTTCTTTTAAAATATATATCCATTTGGCACTTCTGTGTGGATTGTGATGGTGGTATTAGATGCCATCTAGTCAGGTCCAACTCATAGCAACTCTCAGGCTTTTCAGGGGATGACTGTTTTGGGATGATTCGGGGCTTGATTGCCACTTCCATAATTATATATTTATTATTATTTTCTAAATTTATTTTATAAGTTGGGCATTGTGGTGCATGTCTGCAATCCCAGCAAATCAGAAAGCAGAGGTAAGAGGATCATGAGTTCAAGGGCAGAGGCACCCTTCATAAATTAGTGAGACCCTGTCTCAAGAGAAAAATATTAAAAATGAATTTCGGGTACAGCCCAGTGGTACAGCACTTGCAAAGTTGGTGTGAGGCCCTGGATTCAACGTGCAAGTACAACAAAAAAACAATCAATCAATCAATCAATCAATAAATGAATGAATAAAATTTATTTTGCTAAGTAAATATTTTTAAAAATTTCATATATATATATATATGTTTTTTTTTTTTTTTTTTTTTTGGTAAGTTTAGTGGGACACATCTCCAGCTGGGAATTTCTGGTGGGAGAACAGAAAGGACAGAGGAGAAACAGGAACCATATGCATTAAATATACATTTCTAAAAATTCAATTTTTCTTTAAACCTAGAGGATTTTCCAATGTCTCAAAAAAACAATCTTTGTGAACAGTAACTCTCACAGAAATCATGCATCATCCGTATAATATTTGCAGGAGTCCACTGTAATAATTATTTAAATTAATACTGAAATCCTTATGTAAACCCCATTGTTTTCTACATACTATTCTACCAAATGTGAGAAAAATCACATGGAAAATAATAATTTATACTTTACATAGGAGTCAAACACTAACTTTCTAACAGTTTTTCACAATACATGAATATTGTATTTTTTGTTGTTAATTAGTTTTGGACACAGAAAAATAAAAATCATGAACAAACTACAACAGAGTGCAAAAGGCTTTTGAGTATTCACATACAGTGTTAGATTTCCAAATTTGTAATTTATTCTGAAAATCTAGTCAAATATTCTAGTGATAGACTTTATTTGTGACTTTTTTTTTTTAGGTAGTTCTTCAGAAGACAGACATTAAAATTGGGAAATATAAGTACAGCAGAACGTATACTCTTAGTGATTTTCTTCCAATGATATTATGAAGTAGTTTCCCATAAGAATATAGGAAGCCGTGCGCAGTGGCACGCTCCTTGAATCCCAGTGACTTGGGGAAACAGAGGCAGGAGGATTGCAAGTTTGAGACCAGAGGTAATCTCTGGTAATTTAAGGAGACCCTGACTCAAAAAAGTAAAAAACAAATGGTCTGGGGGTACAGCACTTGCAAAGAATGCAAGCGTGAGGCACTGGGTTCAACCACCAGTAGCAGGAAAAAAATTAAAAGAATGAAAGGCAGACAATAGGTTTGCAGATGCTTATGAACGGATCATACTACAAAAATGTACATATACATTCCTCAATATTATTATTCAATTTATGATTTTTCTTGTCATTTGCTTTACTACTCTAATACTTTGAGTCACAACCTATTAAGAGTCCTATATCAGCAGGTTTGATGGATTTTGAAACAAACTAGCATTTACTCCGGGAACATTCTATAATGGTAGAATGCTTATTATTTTTTGATTGTATACTGAGTTCCTATTAGGAATTAACAATCCTTAGAATGCCATGACATTTTATGGTGGTTTTTGATTGTTATAAAAATTGAGTGTTTAATCATTGCAAAATAAAGGTCAGAGAGCTTATTACGAAATTATATAATGTATTAACAAGTCTTGGATTGTAGGAATTTTTTCTCCAAATTTAAGATTTTTAATTGTCTCATTTATGGATCCCATGCTATGAACTAAAACTCTTATATTTCATCTAACTTTTACACCTACCTTCTGAAGTTAATACTCATTTCAATTGTTGTTAGGTGCTGCTGTGTCTGTGTCCTACTCATAGTGACATTGTGTACAGCAGACAATACAGTATTGTCCTGCTTCTCTGCTATTCATAAGGTTTCAATGGCTGATTGTCTTTTGAGAGTGGGTTGCTGGGTTCTTCTCCCAAGGCCGCAACACCTGGTGTTCCAAGCAGTCTCCCATCCATGTACTAACCAAGTCTGACCCTGCTTAACTTCTGAGATCTGAGGAGATCAGACTCCACAGTGGTATGGCTGTAGGCTACTCATATTATAGTATGCTACTAATCATCCCCTAAGTTATATGTGCCTGCAGCCATAGTCCTGTGGCATCCGATCCAGTCAGATCTTGGAAGCTAAGCAGGGTCCTGCCTGGTTAATACCTGGATCGGAGACCGTCTGGGAACACCAGAAGCTGTAGGATTGGGAGAAGGACCGGGCAACCCCATCCCAAAACTCAACCTGCCATTGAAAACCCTATGAACAGCAGGGAAGCACTGACAATAGTGTTTCCCCTGTTGTACAGAGGGTGGCTATGAGTCGGATAACGACTCGACGGCACCTAACAACAACACAACAACAAATTATATGTGCTGCTGGAGTTTAGCTCAGTTGATAGAGTGCTGCTCTGCAGTCTGAGGCCCTGGGTTTGATCACCCTCACTTCAAAAATGGGAGAAAGATAAGGTAAGCCACTCCTGAAGCAATCTCAAAACGATCAGCCATTGAAAACCCTGTAAGAGTTACTAGAGTTGACAGCACCTAACAACAACAACAAATTGTGTGTGTGTATGAAAGAGAGAGGGAGAAAGGGAGAAAGAGGAGAGAGAGAGAGAGAGAGAGAGAGAGAGAGAGAGAGAGAGAGAGGGAGAGAGAGAAACGAAAATGACTCTTGAAACTAGTGCCAAAGAGTGACATTTTATAAATATTTGGCCCAAATAAACAGACCTAAACTTATCACAGAGGAGCCTGAAATTAAACATTTAATTCACTAAGAAAAACATTAATAAAGACAAAACAAAACATGTTAATTCTACGTGTCAACTTGACTGAGTTGAATGATGCTTACGTAGGTGATAAAATATTATTTCTTGGTGTATCCTTAAAGAGGTTTTCTGAAAGACGTTGTTGTTGTTAGGTGCCTTCCAGTCAGTATTCAACTCATAGCGACACTGTGTACCACGGGCGAAATACTATTGTCAATGCTTCTCTGGTGTTCATAGGATTTTCAGTGGCAGATTGATTTTTTGGGGAGAAGGTTGCCGGGTCATCTCCCAAGCCTATAGCACCTGGTGTTCTCAGGCGGTCGGTCTCCTATCCAAATATTAACCAGGCACAACCCTGCTTAGCTTATGAGATCTGATGCCACAGGGTTACAGCTGCAGGCTTTCAAAAAGACTTTAGCAGTTCAATAAATATACTGAGTGAATAAGATCATACTTATCAGTGCAGGTGGGGGTCTTCTGCTTAACTGAGGGTCACAAATGAACAGAGATGGAAGAAGGTCTGCTTCACCTTGCTGCTTAAAAATCTAGGTTATCCATCTTCTTCTGAGATTGAGTATCAGTGCTTCTGTTACTTAAGCCTTCAGATTTGGACCTGGACTTAAACCATTCCTCGCCCCTCACTGTCCTTGGGCCCTCCAACTTGGATTAGTAGTTATGTCTTTGGCTCTTCTTGTACTCAGACCTTCAAGTTTTGATTGAACCTATCCCCTCATTTTTCTAGAGTCCTCAACTTGTACCCAGCAGGTTTTGAATCTTAAATACCATAATCACTGAGCTAATCTTTATCTTTTTCTTCAGTCTCTCTCCCCCTCTCTCTCTAGCTAGCTAGCTAGCTTTTCATTTCTTATTGCTCTGTTTCTCTATAGAACCCTGTTTAATTCAGAGAAAAAGAATCCAATTTTTAGTATATGGGATGTAATAGTATGCATGAGTTATTTCTGTGGATTAATTTGAATACTCAGAGGTAGTGATTATATGAGGTACACGTATCACCAGAACTATTACACCAAATTTAATTTCTCTAATGCTTTGAGAATGATGATTTGTTTAGAGACAAAGAGAACTTTGGTCAACATTTTGTTTTATATTGTGATTTTTAAAATTTGTTATAGCAACCAGAGTATTTGAATTTTATTATATGTGCATATGTTTCACCTGTACTGTAAGGCATGCTGGGGGCCAATATGAGGTAGAGGATGAAATGCGTGGCCACGATGGATATGGCAAAAATTATCATGTAGTTTTGTTACGTCAATTATCTCTGGTGGAGAGTCTTAGAATTTTGAAATGTTTTGTTGGTTCATTTTTGGGTTAAGCTAACCAGCACATCACAGTGCATTTTCCTTCTAATTACTAAAGATACCAGCAAGAATTAATGAAGTATGATTGGAGACAAACAAGAGTTAAGATCTTCACCTATTCAGAACAGTGTTTTAGGCATTTAAAATCATCTCTTGTGCTTATGATGTTATTTCTTCATCATGTGCTTCAGTTCTCATGGAAGAATCAGAACCCCATAACTATTATATTGTTCATGCCTGTAAAAGCAACACGATGTGGATGCTGCCAAGATCTTAAACCATCTCAAACTGTATCCAGTCCCCTTAGGACAATGACTGACGAGTCCTTTGAGTGCTTAGCTGAACATGGTGAATCAATTTCTAAAACATCCCTGTGTAAGCAAGGTGCTTGATGCAGGTGCTTTTTTCTCAAGGTAAGTCTTTTATATGAGTTCATAATTTTATTCCATTCAGCCTGCAATGAGAGATCTAGATGAATTCCTGAGATACAATCAAACATCTTTTCTATTGTTCTGGTGCAATGAAATTTTCATCTTTTTAGTTGCCATAAACACTTAAGCAGCCACACTTTCCTTGGCCTCAACATTATACTCAATTTTTTTTTTTTTTTGGAGAAACTACTAGTTTTCCAAAACTTCCCACTCTTGTGTTTGCTTATAATTCTGCCTGTACACTTGGCTAAAAGAAGGAAACAATAACAGGCAGTGATCCGAATGCTGGACTGCTTTGAAATTTCTTTCATAAAAAAATAATTAGTTCATTGCCTTTAAAGTTAGCTTTATCCAATGTCTTAGGGCATGGACAAAATATGAACAAATTATTTGCCAGAATGCAGCATTGATGGCCTTTAGTCCAATTCCTATTAGAATCCTCAGTTCCATGTGAAATTGATCTTCTGGACTCACACCAGATTTGACCATTAAACTCTGCTTACAGCATTCTAGGGTTTCTCTAGCCCATATCTCCAAACTTTTTCTAATTCCTCACACAAACTAATTCTAGTAGCTTTGGAACGACATTGTCAGATAGACACAGCAACAACCCCACATTTCTAGTAGGAGAGTTTCATTAGTTTCCACTGTGTTGCTTTGACATGATAACTGATAACTTCAATGGAGAAAAAAATCATTCGACTTAGGGTTTCAGAGATTTCAGTACATTATGGCCTTTAGGGCATGTCAGATAAGCTTGTGTCATGGTACATAGGAAGAAGGGCATTAACAAGAATGGTAAGAATGAGATACAATTCACAGAGACACACCTTCAGTCACCCAGTTCCTCCAGCCAGGTCTTAATTCCTACAGTTCCAGCACTTTCTAGAAATATATTCAAATTTTGAATTGTAACTATTCATTAGGTCAGAATTCTTATGATGTAATCTTCTCTGTAAATGAAAATGTCTTCACAAACATACCGACAGATGTGCTTTACTAATCCCTTATCAAGTTGCTAATCAAAATTAACCACCATTGTGGGCTGGGGCTATGGCTCAGAGATAGAGCTCTTGCCTAGCATGTACTAATTTCTATATTGAGTTCTGAAAAAAATGAAAATCAAAAAAGTTCATCATGATTTATCCTGAACTGTACAATATTTTAAATGAAAAAGTTGCCACAGTAAGAGGAGGAAAAGTCCTCAAAGCTAGGTTCAATCTGCAAGAATTTGTGAGTTCCCAGCTAAGTATGTATATGACTTTATTCAGGATATCAGGTCGGAAGTAAACATCAGCTGTTTTAATAGTGCAGCTCTCTGTAGAGAGCATAGTATTACATCCCTCAGAAGTCATTTTTCTAGGCAGACAAAATACTGATTGCTTATGGGAAATCATAAGAATTATTGGATTGCTTTTATTGAATTTATTTCTTAGTATTTTAAATGGATGGATACCTTGTTGTGATATTAACTCTGCTTGTGGAAAGGTGTTTGCTCAATGATTTCAAATCATATTGGTCAAGTGCACATTTACAGTGATTTCAGTTGAGATGATAAAAATAAAACTGCTAAAATTTGTGATTTTTTAGGTATCAGAATATGATAGTATAGGTAGGATGTCAGCTAAATAAACCATCAGTTGAAAAATCTATGCAAGTTTTTTTTATTTCTATAGGCAAAATAACATCAAAATATATCTAAATCCTTTGAAGTATCAACTTCATTATTTTTCAGAAAAATAGTAAATTACATTCAATTGAATTTTGTCATTATTACAAGCTCCATAAGCATAGAATTATTACAGAAGTTTAAAATAAATACATAGAAACTGCAATATAGGGATACAAAATATATTGTATGATGCTATGTATTTTAAAATAATATGTTGATCTTACTGACAGTAAGTAGAAAAATTCATACTTTCTCTTTGGATTTTTTTTATTTATTTAGAAATTGATGAGGAACAGATTCTTGCCACAAACAAGGATTTTAACAAATACAAAAGCCTCTATCATATATAAAGTAGTACATCAGTTCTTTAGTGTCATCATCTGAGGAAAGTTCCTCATGGATGAAATAATTGTACACAATTCTAACCAAGAACTGGTGGCCAGGATGGGTGTAAAAAACATCAGAGGCAGAAATGAAGTGAAAATCAATGGTCTAAGGGCAACTATGCAGTAAAAGATTAAGTCCTGGGCCTTCAAATTTTGAACATTAATCATAGTTTCCTATGAAGGTACATTTGCAACAGTGCCCAAAAGAGAAAGACGTCTGGGTTTTCAGAGTTGGCAGATATGCATCTTATGGGGTCCATTATAAGACAAGCATTAAACCACACAAATACAAAATTAAGTAATATGCAGATCTTTTTATAGTACAAACACTAATTAAGATTTTACTAAAAATTGAAAAACATAACAATAAAAAATGTACAGAATATACTCAAAAAACATTATTTAACTGATACACACATACATGCCGACAAGGAGTCCTTTTTATTTCCCTCAACTTTTAGTTGAATGCTCTTTGATCATCTACCCAAATGCAAAAATTAAGGTAGAAAAAGAAAAGTTAACAATGACAAAAATTATGTTTTACAACCCCGTCTGGCTTATTGTTTTACTTAGGCTGAATTAACCATATGTTTAAAGGAAAATATTCTACATCCCAGAAGAATATATATGGTAAAGTAAATAGACAGGAAGTGGCCTATAAGTGATATTTAGTCAGATTAGAAAGAAAAAAAAGGAATTCCCACTGCTCACTTGGACATCACCTAAATGTTAACACATAAAAGTCAAGGTGAAAACATTTTTAACAGATAAAACTTATCATTTTATTTTATTGCATTTAATTTCATACTACCTTTTTCATTTCTAAGAGTCTTAAGAGTATCATATATCCTGGAGATTTTTTTAAATCATGAGAATATTAAGAATTACAAAGGTTCACATATGTGAAAGTCTTTTAACTGTCATATAATGCTTCTCCATCAATATATTTATGAATTTTCCACTGTAATAGGAAAAAAATAAAATTGTAGGTCAGTTTGGAAGAAATAGATAATTGATTGGAATATAAATGGGAATTTTAGAAAAACTCTCTATTGTGATAGAGGATTTAGTAGGATTCCAGTACTCTATTTTTATATTTTTATTCAGTAATCCTATATAATTTGTCATAATTATACATGTTCAAAATTACAGATAAGAAAATCTGTACTTTGCTTTTTAATTAGTACACTGAAGTACTAAAACTGTATTCAAACCAGCAGCAGATTTACTTTGAAAGGATATAGTTTTGATCACTTGTTATTTCACATTAATCTTTCTAAAAATATTGACATCCTTGTCAAAGCATTCTATTTCTGGATTCTAAGTTGGACAATTTGGAGATATTTTACACTGTGGGTAAGCATCTATACTACCATTGAAAGAGATACAAACAATCTTAGCAAGCAATCACAAATTTATTCAGTAAGGTAGATTTAGGCTATATATTTTTGTATTGCAAAAGAATCATTACTCAGTTCAATCAAGACTGTCGGCATTAATTTATAATATCTATCAAGAATTGTTACACTAGGTGCAACGAATGTTTTCTAAGTATTTATTGG
>VMDO01028776.1:0-23432 GCA_007922755.1 Pedetes capensis
TTCTTTATTTTTCAACATATTCAAGAGGTCTTTTGCAACAGCTTTGCCTATTGCGATGTGTGTTTTGATTTTTTGACTGCTGCTTCCAGGGGAGTTGATTGTAGAACTAAGTAAAGCAAATTTTTGGACAATCTCAGTCTTTTCTCTATTAACATGAAGTTGCATACTGCTCTAGGTGTAAGGATTTTTGTTTTGCTGATATTGAGGTGCAATCCATACTGAATGCTATGTTCTTTCACCTTCATCAGGAAATGTTTCAAATCCTCTTCACTTTCAGCAAGCAGACTAGGTCATCTGTGTAATGCAGGCTGTTAATTAGTCTTCCTCCAGTCATGATACCACATTCTCTTTCATAAATTCTGGCTTCTCAGTTTCTTTACTCAGCACAGAGACTGAAGAAGTATGGTGAAAAGATACATCACTGATGCACATCTTTCTTCACTTTAAACCAAGCAGTGTTTCTTTGTTCTGTTGGACTGACTGCCTCCTGGTCCATGTACAGATTCCTCATGAGTACAATTGCTTGCTCTGGTATTCCTATTCTTCACAATGTTGTCCATATATTATTGTGATCCCCAAAGTCAAATGACTTTGCATAATCAAATATATATATATATATATATATATATATATATATATATGTATGATTTCTAGTATTCTCTGCTTTCGGCTAATATCCATCTAACATCAACAGTCATGTCCTTGGTTCCCCACCCTCTTCTGAATCTGGCTTGATTTTCTGTCAAGTTTCCTGTCTGTACACTGCTGTGGTCACTTTTGAATGATCTTTAGCACAATTTTACTTGCATGTGATATTAATGATATCCTCTGATAATTTCCACATTCACTTGGATCCCCTTCCTTGGATTTTCCTATAATAATAATAATAATTATTATTATTACTATTATTATTTTTAAATGTATTCTTATTATTACTGTTAAATTTATTTTAGTAACACTGAAATTGAAATTACCAAAATTGTTGTTGTTGTTGTTAGATGCTGTTGAGTCCTGTCCAATTCAAAGCGACCCTCATAGGGTTTTTCATAGCTTACTATTTTGGGGATTGCCTCAGGAGAGGATTGCCATGTCCTTCTCCCATTTTTGTGGTGCTGGGAATCAAATCCAGGACCTCAGAGACTGCAGAGCAGTGTTCTATCAACTGAGCTAAATTCTAGCCCATTGCCAAAATTGTTGTTGTTGTTAGGTGCTGTCAAGTTGGTATCCAACTCATAGAGACCCTCATAGGGTTTTCAATGGCTGGGGATTGCCTTGGGAGTGGATTGCCAGGCCTTTCTCCCATTTTTGCGGTACTGGGAATTGAATTCGGGGCCTCAGAGGCTGCAGCACAGTGCTCTACCAACTGAGCTAAATCCCAGCCCGGTTGACAAAATTAGGTTTACCAAAATGAGGTAAATGGATTCTCAGAGCAGACAGCTAGGCTAACAGGTTAGTTGATGTTAGGACAGGGTCAAATTATTTTAATTTGATTCAAATAGCCACCAAACTAACATTCAGAAATAAGATTTTCTGGTTCCTACAAAGATATAAGGAAAGTGAGGAAGAGAATTTGTAAAAATTAAAAGAATGGCTACTCTAAAAGGAATGATTTGGACACTTATTTTATGTTTAGACAGAGACAAGGATAACAGCATTAAATCTTCTCAAGCTCTGATTTCCTCAGTTTGAAGACATTAGTTAGGGCTCTAACTTGAACTTTCAGATATATGCATAATTTCAAGTACACCTCTTGAATTACTATTTTTTGTGATTAATTTCCTCTTGTTTTCTTTTCTATCATTCTTAGGGGTAGAACCCAAGGCCTTGCACATACTTTGCAAGTGCTCTGTCACTGAGCTACCCCCTCTGACCATTTCTTTTTATCTTTTATTTAGAGTCAGCATCTAGCTAAATTGTGTAGGCTGCTTCTGAGCATGAACTTGCTATCCTCTTGCCTCAGCCTCCCCAGTCACTGGGATTACAGGTGTGCATGGAATGTGATATTTCCTTTTTATGTTCATTTAGTATTCCTGCCTAATTAACTATCAATCACTGTCCTCTTATGTCCATCATGCAGGCAACAGATACCATTCCCACTATTGTTCTGATAATCTGACTTGCCCTATGTATGATTGTCTTTTGATGTAGACTCTCTCTTCCTATTAGCAATAAGAAGGGTCAGCAACATTTGACTCCACCACTTGGTCCAAAATCCCAAAACTGGATTATTTAATTGTTACCAATCTCCTTTTCCCTGTTACTATAGCTGAGAATATATCCTTTAGACTCCTATCAAATCATGTTTCATAATGTCTTTATACCATTTCCTATTCAAGAGAGTCTGGAAAGAAAAATCCATTTTTAATAAAATACACATGGTGAAAGCATAACATGTAGTACTGAGAATAATTCAAAAATAAATTTTCTGAACTATTTCAACAGAAAGCACAAAGGTGAAAGAAGGAAGAGAAGAAAATAAGAAAGAAAGTATAAACTGTGTTCTGGTGTCACTTTAAAATATCACCTTGATTCCTATTGCACACCAAGTTCCTAATTCAGGAAGAATTCAAGGGATGTTTAAAAAGCATTGGTCACTCTTCAGCCAAATCTTTGCTGGGGCTGAATATTTTGTTTTTTTCTGTCACTTGGCATTAATCTGACACATACTAGTTTTAGCCATTCCTTTCCCCTGGATATGTTCTTTGGGTTGGCATTTCAGGATTTCAAAACTGTTAAGTGTCCCAAAGTTTACTCTAAGGATACATTTATTTCTCTAGACTCTTTTGTGAAATGAGATCACCACCACTATGTAACTGGATTTGCTTTATCACACAATCAATACTTCTCTCAGAGAAGTAGTGAGAGGAATCTCAGGGAAAGCAGTAATTGTAAGGGAAAATGAGTTTGAATAGAAATGGACACACAAGGGCATACAGTAAATTCTTTCTGGAGTAATGCAGAAGAATAAAGATTTATAGAATGTGAATCAGTACACTTAAAAATGCATCTGCTTCCTATTTCTTATAGTCTTTTGCTTTCTTCATCACCCTATATATCTTTCTTTATGTCTCTCCCATCTATCTCCAGGACTTTTCCACCCAGTTCTTCTTCTACTTTGTATTCTGTTGAATTGAGGAGAATATTGACTCCAATTTTCATCTCTCTTAGTTCACTGTTACTTTCTGAAGTCAACTCCTAAAACCTAACAGAAGCCAAGAATTAAATTCAATAAAAACTTCCTAATATAAATCGATTTACATGAGAGATCTGAATGCATGCACACTTTCGTACAACTTTTATCATCATCCCAATTACCGTGGAGATGTTATTATTGTTTATCATTATTATTATTTAACATATTGTTACTTTTATTTTTTTTTTTGAACAAGGAAATACAAACACTGAGAAAATAAGTAACCCAAAGGGGAATAAAAAAAAAAAAAAACCCTTCTCTAACTAAAAAAAAAAAGGGCCAGAGGAGCAGCCCCATCATGCAGCACTTGAACTACACACAATGTACACAATGTACGAGGCTCTGGTTCCAACCTCCAGGTACCATTAAAAAAATCAGATGCACGTAGATAGATAAATATTCCCACAAAAAGACATACAAGTAAAAAGGAGGCCATTGGTGGGGCGAGGATATGGGGACGAGGGGCAGGAGAGGGTAAGGAGGTACTTATGGGAGCAATGTACAATGAAAAGCATATGTGGAAATATCAAGATGAAATACATATCAGAATGAAACATATTAAGTTGTACATTAACAATTTCCAATAAAAAAGATAACATAAATTAAAACTAAATGTGCTGCCAAGGGAAAGAGGTCCAGGGTCTGGTGTTACTGTCACACTGGGGGATGGATCTGGAATGCTGGCCACAAGCCTTAGAAATTGGTTGTATTTAAGTTCACCACATGAAAAGTTTCTACTTTAAACAGAACTGGAACCCAAGGACATATAGAAAAATATTACCAAGAAAATGATAGAGAAGACTTAGATGGGAGGGTGTCGGGGGGAAGCATACAAGAGGGTAAGGGGACACCTATATGAATAATGTACATCAAAATGCATATGTGGAAATGCCACAATGAAAACCATGTCAGAATGAATCACATTAAGGGGTACATTAAAAATTTCCAATAAAAAATTTTTAAAAAAGAAGAATTGATAGGAAAAGAGTGAGAACCAAGGCAGAAAGGCTTCAGGCAAGTAGGGTGGGGACTTAGGTGGGCACAAGGAGAGGAGATATGGATAGATAAACAGAGAGAAGGGGGTGGAGAGAAAGAATGCTTTCTGAGATAGAAATGAAAAGGCAGGCACGTCTAGCAGTGAAGATCGTTGAACAGCTGCATTTATGCTTCTGAGTCGGGAAACATATAGGTCCAGTAATGAGACAGTAGCTATCTCTGAATATTTGTAAACAACCACAGACGTTTGCAGACATCTGAAGGTTGCTATAGACACTGCTGAGAACTGTGGGTGACTGGACATTGTGGACTATAGACAATCCTGAGAGCTGTGGACATCTGTGGACTTTTGATGGCATCTGAACACGGTGTATGTACATCTCTGAATATAGTGAGCTGTAGGCATTGCTAAAGGCTGTGAACTGTAGGCACTGAGACATTGCATAGAGAGAAAAGACTTTGAGGGTTATATCCCTATCTCATTAAGGGATCAGACATTACCCTCCTTGTTTAGATCTTATTTTCTGGTGTGTCATATTTCTCTCACCCTTTGGCTTAGGCGGCCCGCCTTGCTTGTAAAACAGACTTTTCTCTTTATCACAGGACTCATGCTGCCTCAAAAGACAACCTCTTTAAAAACATGGACATGTGACCTTCACGTGTAAAGTGAATTCTGGTTAGACAAGGCCACTTGCAAAGATGTTACTGGCTACAGATTAGGCCACTTGTAGGAAAGTATAATCTCCTAGCAACTGTGCTATTTGCAAAGGAAATTATTTATCAGGGAAGTACTGACACTTTTTGTCAGAGGAAGTTCATACTGATATTCATGTCTCAAAAGGTAGCTGAGAAGCAGATGGCTGCAGAGGTCCCTTAAATCCCTTTCTTCCTGCCTAGCAACATCTATCCAGTGCAAAGTTTTTGAGAATCATTAGTTTCTTCAAAGCTTGTGGTATTCATATATTTTCTTCTAAAAATATAAGAATAATAAAACAAAAGTACTGCCAAAAGTTATGGCTGAAGAAAAGCCTTTGTTTCTCCTTATATCAATTTCATTATTTTTCAAATAGTTTTTAAACATCCAAAACTTTAGGAGCTTTTCTTTGAGGAATGCATAGACATAGTTTCATTATTTTATGGATTTTTTTAAAAATTGCTGTTCGAAATCTTCACAGTATCCCCCTACACTCAATTTTAAACAGCAGATGTGTACAGTGTATAATTTTAGGTAAAAGTGTGTGCAGATAAAAACTAAGCAAACAAGAAATGCTAAAAAGAAAAACATAAACAAATAAATATAGAGATCTATTTTCTCTTGAATTTAATATTATGAATGAGTTTGGAATTTTAGCTGTTTTGTTTTGGTATAGGTACCATTTGTTTAAAAGGGTGAAATTGGGTAATAATATATACTTTTCAATTCATAACTATAATTATAGTTCAAATTAAAATTTTATGATAGCAAAGGCAAACTCAATTGTGCAATAATTTCATAATTATTTTATTATTTAGTATTTTAAGGATAGTCACACATGTCTTGGCTGAGACAATTTTCTACTCTGTAATGAAGGTTGCAATGATCATGCATTTGAAGTAGTAATGATTAATTTTGTGTCCACTTCCATATGTTAAGGAATGCTCACATTATTAGTAAACATTATTTTTGGTCGTGTCTCCAAGCTTGTTTCCAAAAGAGTTTAGGGTATGAATCAGTGGGTTCATTAAAGATAACCTCACTGATGTGGACAACATCCAATTTGTTGAGGGGCTGGTTACAACCACCACCGCCACCATTACAATCACAATAACTATGGAGAGGGGAAAATGAGTCCTTTCTTTGTGCTGAGATATCCATCATCTCCTGTTCTGAGATATTGGATCTCCTGATTACTGGACCTTCAGATACAGATTGAATCATACCTTTGGCCTTCCTGTTTCTCCAGGTTACAGATGGAGGACCACTGGATATGTATTTTAAAACAGTTCATTGTAACTTTAGCCACTCCCTTATTAGAGTAAGTTCTATTGTTATGGAATTTTCTGAATGTCTATTACATCAATAAAATAATTATCTTGGGACTATGTACTACAGGCAACTTCATTTGTTATAGAATACGGATGGTATAAGAGACATAAATCACATCTTCTATCTACAGAGAGATTGTGACAACAAAAATGGATATAAATATATAAAAACATTCAATAAATATAAATAAATCTTAGGGGCCTAGATATGTAGAAGAGTACAATTATAACAATTACAATGAATAACAAATAAACTTTTTATTCATTGACTTGAGAGGATTCCTAGAGACTAGAATGATAAAGGAAACTAGTCAAGTAGAATGGAATAACAAAATATTACTGGGCACATGGATGCCCTCTTCAGGTTCTTGGTCTAATTGAAAATAGAATTTTAAAATGGACTCAAAAAGAAATTGCAAAGACAGTTCATTTAAAGTTATACAAGGAGATAATGCTTAGATTTCCTGATCAAATAGGCTTGGAATATAGACTAGTGTGAGGAGAAAGAAGATGGGATGAGAAAGAGAATATTTTACACATTTTGAGTTCGAAATTAAAAAGCAGACAAATTCAGCAATAAAAGTCTGTGAGCAACTACTTTTAGGCTTTCTCAGTTAAAGGTCAGAAAGTGGACAGATCCTGCAATGAAGCTGTAGCCGGCTGTGAACATCTGCACTAGTGAGTGGGGCTTTGGGGGTTTATAAACAAATAGCTCAATAAAAGGACAGATATTCCTCTCATTTTATTGTCTTGTCATTAAATGTGTCATATTTCTTTCACCTATTTGGCTAAAGCTGGCATTCTTAGGTGGTAAAACATATTTTCCTCTTTGAGGCAGGACAGATCTTGCCTCAAGAGCAGGTCATACTGCCCTGATTAGCCTAGACATGGAGGCCCCCATTGTCTTTTTATGTGAAGTGTGTTACTGGCTATTGACCAGACCATTTGTAAAAGAGTATTGCCCACTAGAAACCATGCTGTTTATAAAAGATATGATCAGTGTAGTACTGACCATTGATGATGCTGTTTGTCTCAGAGGGAGCTCACATTGATATTCTTGTCTCAAATGATGTCTGGGAAGCAGATAGCGGCAGAAGTTCCCTTTATTCCCTTTCCTCCTGCCTACCATCCCCTATCAGAGGGAAACCTTGTCAGTGTCTCAATAATGAAGCTAAGAAGTTCGGACTGTAGCTAAGAGGACAATAATTTATTAAGAAGTTCCATAATTGGCTCAGTTTGCAACATAGAGTTGCAAGTTTTGAGGGTCTACTTATCTGGACAATAGGGCTCAGTTATCCACATAAGCTCTTAGGTACTTGTCACTTTGAAGATGTTTTGTAGCTACCCTAAAGATCTACAATTTTTTGACTACAAGTAAAAGAGATTGTCTCCAATAATGAGTAATCATCATCTAATCAGTTGAGAGGTTTAGTAGCAAAACTGAAATTTCCCTAAGGAAAAAGAAATCTTGTTCAAAGACTAAGGCACCAGAAACTGTGATTGAATTTCCCAGCTGCCAGCTTGTCCTACAAAAATGAACTTGCCATCCTTCACAGTAAAATAAGCCAATTCCTTGAAATAAATCTATTTTCTGCCTATGTTCATCCTTATAGATATAGAAAATCATATGGAAAAATGTATCACCCAGTACTCATTAAAATTCTCAGCAAACTAGGAAAACAAGAGGCATATAGAGAAAATCTAATGATGAAATTATGTCTAATGCAACAAGATTGAATGTTTTTCTTCTAAATTCAGGAACCAGGAAGTGAGATATTCTCTCAATAATCTTTATATGTTGTTCTGGAGGTTCTTGCTACTGCATTAAGACACAGAATGAAAAATACAGCCATCTACTTTGGAAAATCAAAATTGTTCTTGTTTGATAGTTACATAATCATCTGAGTAGATAGTCTCATGAGTTTTACAAAAAAGAATAACTGACACAGTGGTACAATTCATGTTAATATAGAAAGATACAAAATAAAACTAAATTTCTATGTATTAATAGTCAGAACAATCAGAAAATACAATAATAATGGGCATATCATTGAAAATAGCATCAAAAATATAAAATCCTTAGAGATAATCCTGACAATGTCCAAAATATATGAAAGCATATATCCAACAAAGACTTGCAAGTTCATAGCAATATTATATGTAATATCCCAAAATTGAGAACTCAAGTGTTCATCTACAGATTATTAGAAACCCTAGTTATTTTTATCAAGACAATCAGATATTAAGCTATAAAACAATTGAAAAACAATTGAATGACTGATGCAAGTAAAACAAGTGAATCTCAAAATAGCCAAAGAAAAGTGCACATATTACATTATTCAGTTTACTCGAAATTTTTTAAAATGAAAAATAATCTATAGTGAAGCACAGATCAGTGAATTTTGGACTATGTAGAAATCTGAGAAAAGGTGAGAAGGAAAGAATACAAGAAGAATGAGGAAGTTTTAGAAGACGGATATGGTTATTGTTTTGAATATGGTAACAATATTACAAGTGAATGTTGTTATTGTTGTTAGGTGTCACTTAGTTAGGCCTGACTCATCGAGACCCTATGTACAACAAAACAAAATGCTCCCCTAACTCTGTGCCATGCACACAATATTTTTTATATTTAAGCTCATTGTTGTAGCCATTGTGTCAATACATCTCATTGAGGGTGTCCCTTTTTTTTTTTTTTTTTCATTGATCTGCCACTGTCCCAGACATGATGTCTTTCTCCAGGAACTGGTCCTTCCTGTCAACATGTCCAAAATACATAAGACATAGCCTAGCCATACTTGCTTCCAAGGAGCATTCTGGTTCCCCTTCTTCTAGGCTGGGTCTGTTGGTTCTTTTGGGAGTCCATCGCATCAATTCATCTCCTGTCTCCCTTGTTCAATGTCCAGCTTTCACAACTATGTGAAACAACTGAAAATACCATGGCATGAGTCAGGAGCACCTTCGTCTTCAATGTGACAGACATCTTTACTTTACAACACATTAAAGAGGTCTCTTGCAGCAGCTTTTCCCAATGCAATGTGTCTGTTGATTTCTTGACTGTTGCTTCTATGCGTATTGCTTATAGAACCAAGTAAAGCAAAAGCTTGGACAATCTCAATCTTTTCTCTCTTTATCGTAAAGTTGCTTACTGACACAGTTTAAGGATTTTTGTTTTGTTGATGTTGAGGCACAATACACACTGAATGCTGTTATTTGATCTTTATCAGTAAATGCTTCAAATCTTCAATTTCAGCAGGCAAAGTTGTGTCATCTACATAATGCAGGTTGCTAATCAGTCTTTCCCCAATTCTGATGCCACATTCCTCTTCATAAAGCCCAGCTTCTCAAATTATTTGCACAGCAGATTGACAAGTTATAGTGAAAAGATAAATCCCTGATACATAACTTTCTTGACTTTAAACCAAGAGTGTTTCATTGTTCTGTTTCTCTCAACCTTAAAGTATTGAAGAAATATTCAAGCCTCCAGTGGCAATAGTGAAGGATTCTTAAGGGAAAATATTAAACAATGCAGTAAACATCAAAATAACATGGAAGGAATACACAGTCATTTTACCAAAAAGAAGTGGTAAGTGCAAAACCTTTTTAAAAGTTGGCGTATGATCAGGATCCAACGGTAGTGAAGGAAGGATTGGAAGTTGTTTTGAAGGTGTTGGCAAAATATAAGTCTCCTGGAATTTGTGGAATACTGAATGAGATGTTTCAACAAACAGATGCAGAATTGGAGGTCTTAACCTGTCTATGCGAAGCGATTTTGAAAACAGTTACTTCAACTGATTGAAAGAGATCCATATTGGTGCCTATTTCCAAGAAAGGAGACCCAACAGTGGAAATTATCAAATAACATCATTAATATCACATGCAAGTAAAATTGTGCTAAAGATCATTCAAAAGCAACCACAACAGTTTATAGGCAGGGAACTGCCAGAAAATCAAATCAACAGTTTATAGACAGGGAACATGCCAGGAGAAGGCATGGAACCAGGGACATCACTGATGATGCCTGATGGATATTAGGTGAAAACAGAGAATATCAGAAAGATGTGTCTCTATGTTTTATTGACTATTCAAATACATTTGCCTGTGTGGGTTACAACAAATTGTGGATAACATTGCAAAGAATGGAAATACCAGAACACTTATTTTTATTTATGAGGAATCTATACATGGACCAGGAGACAGTGGTTATAAATGAATACATATGTTAAATGTTACCAAATATTTATCTTAAATAATTTAAATTTATCATTTATACCTTTAGAACTGAAAATCTCTCAAAGTAGCTAAGAAAAAGAAAGATTAAAAGCCCAACAGACTGTTGAAGATGGGAAGGCAGAATTGTGAAATAAATTCTTAACCTTTTTTATTTTTAAATAAAAGTAGCAACCTCATTTAATTATATTGTTTAAAATCATGACAGACATAGCAATTGATCTTTCTACTAGAAGTATTCTAGTGATTTTTAATATTTTGTTGATATATAAACAAAATGTAAAATGCTTAGCTTTATATACATGTTGTCGTACATAACCTTTAAGCTATGGTAAAATACACTCATAAGCATTTAAGTGCATAGTAAATTGCTTGTCCAATATCAATTACACTCTCTAATTTGTTATTGATGTCTGCCTCATCTCTTGATGTGGCCATGAACAGACCTAAAAATATGTATGTTTAGAATTATTTTAGCTAGAATGATAGTGGACCATAATGCTGACATAATGTGAACAGGTATTGAAAAGGACTTACATAACAGCTCTCCAAAAGAAAGAGCAGATTCAAAAGGTACATACATTTTGTCTTTGGTGATGTTTTTTTCTTCTTCCATAACAAAAGTCTTCTTGATATCCTCGTTACCAAGCAAGCCTGGATTTAAGGAGATGCCACATTAAACCTGTTAATTCATATGCTGGGCACCATGGTACCAGTTTGTAATCCCAGATACTTGGGAAACTGAGGCAAGTAGATCCCAAGTTTTAGGCTAGAGGCCACCCTCTGCAACTTACATAAATCCTACCTCACAATCAAAAATACAAAAGGGGCTGGAATTGTGCCTCTGTAGTACAGCCCTTGCCTAACATGCACCAGGCCCTGTGTTCAAACCCCACAGCACTACAAATATTACGTAAATTAAATAAATAAATAAGTAAATAAATGCACAAAGAAATAAAGTCATGATGGTGTCACCTAAGTCATTCTTATTTATTTTTATTGATTACATAAAAATGAACAAAATATACATAATAACACATCCATGACACAATAGAGAAAAGTAGGTTTGTGTAAGAACACATGGAGTCCAGGTTTGGGCTTGTAATTATTTACCTTTTGGGGGTTTATATAGTTTTCCTTTATCAATCCAGGCTGCTCATGTGACTGTAGCTGTAATAGAAATCAGATGGAAATTTACAGATTCTGACCCTTCCCTGAATATTTACTAAGTCTTATTAATTTAAATCTGAATAAGAACTGGCTTGTCCAAGGGGTTATAAAAGGTATTTGTGTGTGTGTGTGTGTGTGTGTGTGTGTGTGTGTGTGTGTGTGTGTTTGAAGGGAAGGTTATTTTACAAAAAGTACTTGCTAGAGTACTTGCTATTTATTCTAATCAGGTTTAATTAAAATTATGCTATGACTATAGAGGATCAAGGTGACATTTTGCAGAATTTCAAAGTGATATAGGTATGCTGCTGCTGAGTACCTCATGTGTCAGCAACAGAAAATAACACTGAGTCCATAATAAACTGCAAATTGAACAAGTCATTTGGTGGGAATTCCATTAAAATGAATTCCTTAGAATCTGGAAAGAACAATAACTCATTCTGATGGGATTATCACATATTCCAGAGATGGCTTTTCTTTTTGTGTGTGCATACTTTGCTTCCAATAGCTTCCCTATTTAAATGCTTATCATTTGTAGATCTATCTATACTGGAGCCCCTATTATGTATCCTCAAACCAAACCCTCTTAAAGAAAAATAGCTACAATGGTGTGCATATGAACAGGGTCAGTAAAAAATGCACTGCCTTTATTCTGCAAGGGAAAAGCCTCTTGGAAAAAATGCACTGAAGTGCTATTTTGAAGATGAGATTCTTTCATTCACTGTATGAAATAATTCTTAAACAAATGGTCATGATTTAGTGCTTTGTCTCTATCAGGTGGAATACATGTGTGTAGGAATTGAGGACTGGAAGTCTCCATGGTCCCACTCACTGTCACTCCTAAGGACCACTGGACAAATTTATGGTACCTATCATCTCATTATTATGCTTTTTAAGTCTAGAGTCTGTCATTTGTCATTTCCACAAACATCAAAAAAATTGCCAAAAGATCATCACTAGATTTAAAGCTATTACTGCTTCTGCTCAGAGATTTAGGTCAGAAAGTCAACACAGTGATAAAAATAACCACGGCCCTCAAGAAGGCTGCTTCCACATTATGGAAACTAAGTGAAATACACTTGGAAGTTAGGATACTCAGGGATTCCCCCCCCCCCTTCTGTGGTTTACTTCTGCTTAACTTTAATTTAAAAAGGGGAAATGAAGCAACTCAATCAGGTTAGTGCTTGATAACTAGGACTCAGAACCATCAGGGGTAAGAGTGCACCATCCCCAGGCAATCATAAGGACCAATAAAAGTATTAATTAAGGACAGTGTTGATTGGGTAATTGAAGAAATAAGTGATGAGTAATTATAGCCTCACAAGATATAGCAATGTATTTTGTCATTAACTGAAGTCACACTTACATTATAAATTTTTCTACAAAGTGTGGCTAAGCAAAATCTTAGAGAAACCAAAACTGGATGCAACAACTAAATGCAAGAAACAAGTAGATCTGAGCAGTATCAGTAGGCTATGATGGAGAATAATGGTGTCCCATTCAGATCCCTTTTACTGGGACAGTGCATCTCAGATGCCTTGAAAGTTTGCTTTTACGGGTTCACAAGTGTGTTCTCTTTTAAAAATTTACCATTGTCAAATATTCCCACAAAAAATCATGCATTGTAGAAAAGAGGCCTTCGGTGAGGGTGTGGAAGAAGGGGGAGGAGGTACACAAGAGGGTAAGGAGGAAGTTTTCTTTGCAATGTACAATGAAATGTCAGAATGGAAATGTCAGAATGAAATGCATGTCAGAATGAAATACATTAAGTTGTACATTAAAAATTTCCAACAAAAAAAGATTTACATTGTCCAAATGGGACTCATTCTGTTGCCCAATAGGGTATGCTCCACTAGGAGGGGAAATCTATACTCAATGATTCACTGACAGTTATACCTCAAGCTGAGAACTATCAGTGAGATAATTCATAGAGCTGAAATTCTCATGGAATTAGACTGAAGCTACAAGAAGCTGTAATCTCACCCTTGAATAGTTCCCTGCCTTATTCTCCTTGACTCATTCTCTTTCTCCTAACATGAATAATCATTTAACAAACCACATTCAGCTAGACCCCTATCTCCAGGCCCTGTTTCCAGTGAGACTAGCCAAAGGCAAAGTGTGATCAATACCTATTAAACCACAACCAATTTTTTTAAACGTTTTCTCAATTATAACACAATAAAGATATACCTGAGTTCTTAATTGTACTCATCAGGAATCTGTATATGGGACAGGAAGCAGTACTTCAAAAAGTACCCAGTTTAATTTCAGGAAAGGTGCTCATCCCCAGGGCTGTATCTTTTCACCACCCTGCTCAATCTCTATGCTGAGCAAATATTCCGAGAAGCTGGACTTTTTGAAGAAGAATGTGGCATCAGGATTGGAGGAAGACTCATTAACAACCTGCGTTATATAGACAAAACTCTGCTTGCTGAAACTGAAGAGGATTTGAAATATTTACTGATGAAGATCAAAGAACACAGTCTTCAGTACAGATTGCACCTCAACATCAAGAAGACAAAAATCCTTACAACTAGCTCAGCAAGCAATTTCATGATAAATAGAGAAGAGATTGATGTTGCCCAAGATTTTGCTTTACTTGGTTCTATAAGCAACACCCACAGAAGCAGCAGTGAAGAAATCAAAGGATGCATTTCATTGGAAAACCTGTTGCAAGAGATCTCTTTAAAGTTTTATAATGTAAAGATGTCACACTGAACACAAAGCTTCACCTGACTCATGCCATGATGTTTTCAGTTGCATCATATGCTTGTGAAACCTGGACATTGAAAAATGTTGACAGGAGAAGAATTGATGCTTTTAAATCATGGTGCTGGTGATAAATACTGAAAATAACATGGACTGCAGAAAGAACCAACAGCTCTGTCCTAGCAGTGCAATTAGAGTACTCCTTGGAAGCAAGGAAGGCTAGACTGCATCTTATGTATTTTCAACATGTTGTCAGGAAGGACCAGTCCCTAGAGATGGACATGATGTTTGGGAGAGTGACAGGTCAACAAATAAAACCAAGACCCTCAACTGGATACATTGACAAAATGACTGCAACAATGGACTTAAAAAATGATTGTGTGCCTGTCACAGAATCAGGGAGTGTTTGATTCTGTTGTACATAGGGTATTATGAATTGGACCCAACTCGAAGGCACCTAATAATAACAAACACATGCGTTTCTCTATTGTAGTATAGTTATAAGGTCTTGTAAAAAGCTCTCCCTCTATAATTCTTAATTTGCTTTCAATCACACATGGAGGAAAATGATACAATAATGGTGAGATATATATATATATATATATAACATCATAGTATAATTTTAAATACTGGAAAAGGAATCCATTTCCTTGGCCTGCTATACGCATTTCAGCTCCTCTCTTGCTATATCTCTTATAATTGGTTAAGGCATTTACAGAATCAAAGGATCTTGGAACTGGTCTTATGACAGTACTCTAGACTATGGTCTGAGCTTCCGCAGTTTTGAACTTTGTACCACAACAACAATGAGCTTATGTCTGGGACTGATGCTGGATTTGTCATGAGCTCTGTGGTTTAGAAGGAGGATCACACTATAGGCTTGGCAAGCCTATGTCTGAAGAATAGTCATATAGCTGCTGTTGCAGCATGGTGCACAGTGTTTGAATGTGTGTGGAATGATATTCGTAAAGGTGAGTGCAAAGTCCTTTCTGGCAGAGTGTCGAACTAGGTATTCTAAGGGTCAAACTGCTGCCTCTCTTCATATCATCATGCTTCAGAACAGAATTCTTAAACATGAAGATTGGAAACTCACCTATGCCCTATCTAGTACTACATTGTTTTCAAGAAAGAAATATAAGGACATTATTGAATAGATTTTAGTTTGTATATATATATATATTTAATTATTTAATCAAATGTATATGGATCTTAATTTATACACTTGCCCCACAACTTGCAAATTTTGGGTTGGATTTACTTATCCATTCATTAATTTAAATCTCAATACTACAATTTAACCTAGGTAATATCTTTGTATAAAGTATAAGAAAACAACATATTGCTAAATATATTTAATAGTTTAATAATTAATAAGGCAATATATTGCTAAATAAACTATAATAAAACATTATATTGCTCAATATATATAGCAATCAACTCCCCATGCACAACATTCTTTCCCATTGTTAACTTTCTTCATCTAAACCCATTTTTTGGAAAAATTTACATGTCTGTATTTTGAAATGTATATTACCTCATTTCTTCTGAAGCATATTAAACTTTATTCTATACTGTCACTGTTCCTAATCTCATTATGTTTATTTGCATTATTTCTCTTTTTTAATATAGTCTGTAACACTTCTCTATTTTTCTATCATCTGAGAACCTTATTAATATTCCATTTAGTTGCTCTTCTAAATTCTTAATTAAAATGCTAAACAGGATATTAAATTGGATGGAGGCAAAAAGTGACCTCCATGACATACCATAAGACAAGTTCCTCAATATAATGCACTGCTATTTATCATGTTTCTTGATATATTCCTTTAGATAGTTTTCTGTGTCTGGGAAATCAATTTAATATGTTCTTAAAATAGAGTTGTGCCTGAAAATTCTAATTTTGTATCTAAAAGGTCATTATTGCAAGCATAAAAAAGTAGAAATCTTTCATTTTATTAAAAATATTAATTCAAATATTTTACAATGAGTAGTAGTCTTACAATACAATTCAAGAAACACCAACATGAATCGTAGTTAATATAAAAATATGGTTGCTATTTAGCATTTTATGGAAGTGGTGTATTTGTGGAATATATAAATGACTTGTAGGATTTGTCTCAATACGTACCTGTAATGTGATTTCTCTCTTTCTAACTTACTTTCTCAGAATACAGAAGTGTCTACATGACTATCAAAGACTTACTGTTATACCAATACATGAATACAATTCATTCCCTAATAGATTAAATTTGGAAGACTGTGATAATCTTTAAATATATTATGGAAGTTTCCAATTCCAAAAGAGTAAAGAAATTAGAATTTATTTTTAAATATCAAGATAAGAATTGCTTTAAACCACTCATTCCTTAGAACAAACATCTTCTGAAAGTGTATTGGTCCTTGTGTAGAAACTGAGTCTCTGTTTGTTTTGCCTCCTATTGTTCTTTTTAAAAAACACAAGAGAACAATGTCTATAGATGCATATTTTCTGGTTATTATAGTTCTTTTCTTAAATATAATTTGAGACCATGGGACATCCACTATTTTTATCTATTTTATTATATATTGGTAATTTAATATTTCTAAAATACACATTATAAAACCTTAACATATACAAAATCAGCTTAAATGAGCAGGGATAAAAAATATTATAAGAGATCCTTCAGGACCAAAATCTGGAAACATTACAAAAAGTTTAATTAAATTTTTGCAAAGTATGATATTATAGTCACAAAGAATTTAAGTAAACCATAAAACATGAAATTTCTTTAGCAATCATAAACTATAGGACAAATATTATAGATAACAAATATTGGAGAACTTCAAAATATATCATTTCTAAATCTTATCATTAATATTAGCAATGCCATTAACATATTCCAATTCCACTAACATTCCAAATTATGCCAATTATTGACTATATATGTGTATTGAGAATCTGAGACATGAGACTTTTTAAAAGGGTAATAGGCACAATACTGAATAATAAGGGTAAAATTCTTGCCCTAATAAAGACTGAAAGGAAAAGTCTTGTAAAGAGAATCATTGTTTTATGAGTTTTGGAGAGTGAGAAATTTTGGAAATACAAGCAGCATTGCTGGGTAGGATGTCATTGAGGGGCTGATGAATGTTAATTAAGGACATTAGGGAAACAAATACATTATCACAATTTTCAATAAACTTTGTTAATTTAATGAACCTAACAACAACAACATCTTAAAGTGGATGAAAGTGGCAGTGCATTCTTGTAATCCTAGTGACTGTGTAGGTGGAGGCGGGCAGATGGCAAGTTGGAGGCCAGAGTCAGCCTGCATAACTTAGAGAGACTGTCTCAAAATAAAAACATGAAGAGGTTGAGGGTGCAGCTCAGTGGTAAAGCGCTGGCAAAGTGTATGCAATTCCCTGGGTTCAATCTCCTCCTACCATAGTAACAAAGAAGAGAAAGAAAGAAAGAGAGAGAGAGAGAGAGAGAGAGAGAGAGAGAGAGAGAGAAGGAAGGGGAGAGGGAGAGAGAGAGAGAAAGAGGGAGAGAGAGAGAGAGAGAGAGAGACACAAAATGGATCCACAATTTTGTGAGAAATTTCAGGCTATATCCTCAAAACAGAGAAAGAGCTTACAGAACTTGGCTGTGATTTGTGCTGAAAATAATTCAGTTTTTGGCAGAGAGAACAGCCAACTTGAGTTATATTACCAATTTAAATTATGAAAGATAATTGTACACAATGAAAAGTAGGTATTTAATAATGACTATAAAAATAATTACACTTAGGGCTGTAGTTCAGGGGTACAGTCCTTGCCTCGCATGCTTGAGGACCTGAATTTGGTCCTCAGGACAACACACACCAAAAAAATTATTAGAATTACATTGAAGTGTAGATTAGGACATTATCTTCCTAATACATATATTTGCAGAGTTTCTTTAGACCCTACTTGAAAGAACCTAACAACAAAATTATAAACATAACATTTGCAGTCTCAGCAGCACTTTGTTGTTGTTAGGCGCCGTCGAGTCATGTCGACTCATAGCGACCCTCATAGGGTTTTCAATGGCAGATTGTTTCAGGATTGCCTTGGGAGTGGATTGCCAAATCCTTCTCCCATTTTTGCAGTGCTGGGAATTGAACTCGGGACCTCAGAGACTGCAGCACAGTGCTCTACCAACTGAGCTAAATCCTAGCACTAATTGCCTTAATTCAATGAAGACTATATATAAAAACTATATAAAGACTATATATATAAAGACTATATATAAAAACTATATATAAAAAATAAATATATTGAAACTAGATACCAAAACAAAAATCAGTAACAATTTAACATATATTCTAATATTATGCCCCAGTTGTTGTTGTTGTTGTTAGGTGCCGTCTAGTCTAGTCCGAATCATAGCGACCCTATGTACAGCAGATCGAAACACTTGCCGATTCTGTGCCAGGCAAAGATCTTATTTATGTTTAAGCCCATTGTTGCAGACACTGTGTCAATCCATCTGGTGGAGGGTTTTCCTCTTTTGTGTTGACCTGCCACTCTTCCAAACATGATGTCCTTCTCCAGGGATTGATCTCTCCTGACTACATGTCTGAAATATGTAAGACACAGCTTGGCCATTCTTGCTTCCAAGGAGCACTCTGGTTGTACTTCTTCTAGGACAGATTTGTTGGTTCTTTCGACCATCCATGGTATAGACATCTCCAGCACCACAATTCAAAAGCATCAATTCTTTTTCTGTCTCTCTTGTTCAATGTCCAGCTTTCACAACCATATGATGCCACTGAAAATACCATGGCATGAGTCAGACGCACCTTTGTCTTCAATGTGACATCTTTGCTTTTCAATTAAAGAGATCTTTTGCCACAGCTTTTCCTAGAGCAATGCGTCTTTTGATTTCTTGACTGCTGCTTCCACCGGTGTTGATTATAGAGACAAGCAAAGCAAAATCTTGGACAACCTCAATCTTTTCTCCATTGATTGTGAAGTTGCGTGCTGACCCAGTTGTAAGGATTTTTGTGTTGTTGATGTTTAGTCGCAACCCATATTGAAGGCTATGATCTTTGATCTTCATCAGTAAATGTTTTAAATCCTCTTCACTTTCAGTAAGCAGAGTGATGTCATCTGCATAACGCAGGTTGTTAATGAGTCTTCCTCCAATCTTGATGCTACATTCTTCCTCAAATAGTCCAGCTTCTCAGATTATTTGCTCAGCGTATAAATTGAAGAGATAGGGTGAAAGTAAACAGCCCTGAGGCACACCTTTCTCAACTGTAAACCACTCAGTGTTTCCTTGCGGTATTCGAACAACTGCCTCCTGGTTCATGTACAGATTTCTCATGAGCACAATTAGGTGTTCTGGTACTCCCATTTTCTGAAGTGTTATCCATAATTTGTTATGATCCACACAATCAAATGCTTTTGCATAGTCAATAAAACATAGATAGACATCTTTCTGATATTCTCTTTTAAAATTATTTTCCTCCTCTATCTTTTGCCACAGATTGAGGAATTATATGATAAAAACTTACAGTTTTAAGAGTCAGAAAATATAGCCTTAAAAGAAGACAAATATCTACATTATAAAATTATTGGGTCCAAAATCCTTTGCCAATCTCATTAAATTACTCAAATCAGTTAATTAAAGTTGTAGATACTCTAGTCAAGACTACATTTCTTCAAATTACTTCTCTAAATAGATGAGTCACTTTCGGTGTTAATGATTTGTGCTATGGAAGATTATTATATTTGTGGCAAGCATATGTTTATTGGCTTGATGTCTGCATGGAAGAATGGAAAGCTCTAGAAGAATGGAAGCTCATGGAAGAATGTGAGTCTAGTGGAAGAAGTGGTAGAGCTTGACCATTCTTTTTTAAGACCATTACTTACTTCATCTCTTTACCATCTGAGTATAGCACTCATAGACAGTATCTGGCTTCAAAATGTCAATTTAACCTTCAAGCTTCATAAATCTCATTCATATTAAACCACATCCTATAAGTATGGAATGTCATAGGGTCTAAATACATGCTCTAGACCTTTAGTTATAATCACCCTGAAGTTTGAAAAGAATTGGAATATTTAAATTAAACTTCATTTCTTAGATGAATCACTGAAAATGGACACGTTCCATGAGTGCTGCTTTTGAATCTGTGAAGAGAAAAAATGAACGATTGGAATAAAATCAGAATATGGAAAGATCAGAAGGAAAGTTCACACCAAATGATGCGTTTCTCTTTCAAGTAAATGTCAGGTATCAGTTTGAGAACACTGTTCTGATTTTTAAGAAGTGAGCTATAGATATGGTGCACAATCTGATGAATATAAGGATTAGAAAACTATGGAAATTAATAAAATCTTTATTGCAGAGAAGAGAGTGATTACTTTTTGCACACAGGATATGGGGGTCATTTTCATAGTCGTCCTTTGGAAATGTAGCCCTTTAAGTGACATTTCACTTCATAATATTAAAAAGCCATTTTTGTAGGGCAGTCTTTTTGAGCTGAAGTCAAGTGGAATATAGAAATATTTCTAGAGGAAAAAAAATAAAGCAAAACAAGAGAGAAATTTGCTCTTTATTTTTATTATAGTCACTCAATGAGTTTTATTGATCTGAACCCCAGGAGCAACTTGATGGTCCCTAATCAGAGAACTACAGCTGAAATAAGTGAACGATAAAAAAAGTCACTCAGCTACACTTCATTTCCAGCACACAAATCAGGAATCCTGGAAGTAATCTGTATTACAACCCATCAGTACTAATAAATTCCGCAGGCACCAGATACATACAGAGCAACTGTGACATGTTTGAATTCCTAAGACTTCCAGAAATATATTACATCATTTCCAATCTTCATGGACTCGCTGATATTTTGATACATTATGTCATTTTAATATAATAAAATAGTGGGTATCATTGTTCATGTAGTGTGAAAATCAGTATTGGCTTCTTTATAATTGTAAGCAAATAACGCAAAACAAAGCAAACTTGAAGAATGAAGTGTACTTAATAATCAAAGATTATCTCAGAAAGCACAAAACAATTTATAAGTAATATATCCAGAGTAATGGTTTTCACTATAAGACATTATGCCTTGGGCAAACACAGCTAAAAATAGTAAAAAGAAATTGCTTTACCCTTTGATTTAATTAAAAATAAAATTTAATATAATTTGAAATGATGGAAGGATAGTTTTCTACTTAAGGCCGTTAGGGAACCCACATCTACATAGACCCAAATGTATAGTTCCTGAGTAATACTGTCAACTAGGAAACTCACAAGTGTTAATATTCCAATTCCAACTGGGAATGGTTGAACAGTAAGACATTGATTAGTTCATTTGAAGATCTGGAGGAATGATTATTTAAAAAATGGTTAATCCAGAGGCATAAAAAAGAAAAAAGAAAATCTATGCAGTACAAGGGATTTATTTTTTCATTTGTCTGTTCTGCTTCTGTCAGCATGAGATGGATGTGGACAAATAGGGGCTCTGTGTAGAAAAAAGGAAAGAAATGTTAAGCAGGTAATCGAGTATGTTTTTCATACCCACAATACTGAAAACACTTGGCTTATTGGAAGAAACTCTGTGGATCAATAAACAGATTCTACTCTTCTTACAAGCCCAAGGGAAGGGAAAAGGAGAATTAGTCAAAATGAGGAGATTATATATACTTTCCACAGAAGAAATGGCCTAGCATTGATTTTTTTAAAGCTACTTGGTCCCAGAAAGTAGGGCAGGTTTTTAAGTTAGTTTTAATAATATCTTCTCTGTCAAGAATTTGAAATAAACAGTACTAAAATATAGTTGAGTGATTTGAGCACCCCTGACATGCCTCCTGCTTTTCACTTTAAATCATGACTACTACTTTTTAACTTTTGAATTTTAAACCTTTAAGAGAAACACTTTGTATTTACATAGCATATTCAATTTAGGGAACAAGAAACAGTCCATAAATTGTCTTACTAACTATAGGCTATGCTTTGCATTTAACCCTCACTATTATATTCTTCTTTAGTCTTAGGACAAAAAAAAAATGTTAATTTCTCCCAATACTGAAATAAAGCCAGTCATGTCAATTGGGCTATTTGCAAGCTACAAATTAACACCAGCCACTTATAATTGTGCCCAAACAATTTAACTGTGGGAACACATAGTGCCTTTGTAAATGTCTAACCGAGGAGAGAGTAGATTTAGAGAAAGGAAAAGAGAGAAAGGAAGAAAGGGGAAAGGTAGAAAAGAAAAAGAAACAAATATTGTCTTAAATGCAAAAAGTGGATGAGAAATTCTTTATAAATGTTAAAATTCAGTGAGGTTAAATTAAATACTTTATTTTTCAAAAGGACAAATGTCCTTTTCATGAAACATAGCTAATTATTGAGTCTCAAAATGTATATTCAGAAAAAATGTCAATTTTTTATTAGAAATCAATAATAGATACCATTGTTGTACCTCATTCTTCAACTTCATTCAAGTAATTTCCTGGGCATTTTATGTGAGCAATAAATTCTAATGCATTACTCTTTCTTAAATTAAAACAAAATCTAGTAGTTTTGATCTAATCAGAAACCAAATCAAATGTTACTTCTTATATTTAATCTCATGGTTATTATTTCAAAAAAATGATGTAGTGAAAGGATTAAGACATTCTCATCAGGAAAACTCAATTTAAATATACTGCTTCATATGTAATAAATAAATAAATAAATATTATTCCCTTTAAGATATAAATATATGATGAAATGCATATTTCATTTATTTATATGAAGAATTATAATAATAAAACAAGTCATTTAGAAAAATTACATAGAGAGATACATGTAGACATATATGTGTAGGAATATGAGGCCATGAGATTGAATTTGTTCATTTATTATGTAGAAAAAAAATCCATACAAACACAAACAAAAATCTTATGCAGCAGAGTATTAGTTTAAAATTGAAATAGACTAATTTATGTTAATCAGTGCCTAATATTTTCAAACTATTTTCATTTGTCATTCATATCTACTAACTTTGTAAAGCTTTTTACAGACTCTTAAAAAGAAACTCATAATTTGCTTTAAGCTCAACTAAATATCATCTGAAATTTGCAACATACATTCAGAAATAATTCACTGCTGAAG
>VMDO01028777.1:0-23455 GCA_007922755.1 Pedetes capensis
CATGTTAACACCTCCAGTGCTGCATCTGTTTGTTGAAACATCTCTATTGGTATCCCATCAATTCCTGGAGCCTTGTGTTTTGCCAGTTCTTTCAAGGTAGCTTCCACTTCGTCCTTCAACACCATTGGTTCCTCTTCATATGCAACCTCTTGGAATGGTTGGTCATCTACCAATTCTTTCTTGTATAATGACTCTGTGTTTTCTTCCCATCTTCTTTTGATGTTTCCTGCATCATTTAATACTTGCTAGCAAAGGACTAACATGGATTACATAAAAGCTTTAATGTGAAGAAAAGTAGCAGCTTTATGATTGTTTCTTAGGAGTGGTAGAGATAGAGGCAGTAGGTTTTAAGACAATGATATATTATAATGGCTTCTAGGCATTTTGCTGTGCGTTGTCTACCTTGGTACTGGAAACACGGCCAGAAATCTCCTATTATTCTTGCATTGTCCTGGATCCTTGAAAGCTAGACACAAACACAAGAGTTAAATGCATTTGTTGTATCCTCTGCTTGGAATGTTCATTGCTCAGACACCTGCCACAGTTCATAGAATCACTTCATTCAGTCTTCTGCTCAAATGTCATTTTCTGACCACTCTATAAAAGTGCATTTCCCCCCATGTTACTCTGACCCCACCCATTCTTATTCTTCTTCATTATGCATTTAAATTATTATTTTTAATTTTTTGTTTATCTGTTCATTGATCTTCTGTTAGGATGGCAGCTCCAGGAAAGCAGAGCCTTTGTTTTGTTCACTGCTGTATACTCAGCACCTAGAACAGTGCCTAGAACATTAGAAGTACACAATAAGTGTTGTTGAACAAATGAATGAATAAATGTTGAATGTGGGAATATATAACTAAGTAGTTAATAATCAGAATAATAATAATAATTAGACTCTATGAACAACTTCACATGCCAGGACTGTGCTAGGTATTGACATACATTATTCCATCATATTTTCCCAACCACTCCATGGTATAGGGAACAACCAAGGTTATTTTCTAACATCCAATTCTCCTTGAGGCAGTGCTTAGTTCAGGAGTAGAAGTCACAGCATCAGTTGGAAACCCATTTTTGATGAATGGAGAAGAGAATTTCTTCTGGATAAGAAGCCGGAAGTATGTGGGGCAGGATACTGCAGCAGCCCTGCTACCACAAGCAAGCTCAGCCTAAGGATGAAACCCATAAGATGAAAGGTAAAGGAAAAGAGAAGAAAAGAATGTAGGCACATGCTGACATTGAGCTACTGGACAAAACCTTACCTGAGGTTCATCCTACTTAATTTATATAAGGCAATAAATTCCCCTGATTATTTAATCCAGTTTTTTTTATTACCTGCAACTAAAATTGTCTTAACTAATCTATGTAGATACTATTTAGTAACTATGATATCTAAAGTTTATTGAACTTTTCTTCACTTCTGTTACCTCATCTGTAGAGTGAGGATAGTAGAAGTTAGCTCTGAATTTGCTGTGAGAATTAAGAGATCATGTAGATAAAAACACCGAGCACAGTGGCTGACACAGTAAGAAATCTGTGAGGTTCAGTTAAAAGATACCATGAGTGTTTAAATTAAAAAATGATTACAGTAAAAGGCATATTGACATTAATCCCCCTCAAAATACTCCTCCTAGCTTTGAACACACTTGTCCTACCATTCTTGCCACTTTCTGAAGCAGTTCTGAAAGTCCTCTTTAGTGAATGTCTATAGTTGTGCTGTCATATCTGCTTTGACATCACGAATCAATTCAAAACATTTGCTTTTCATGGACATTTTTACTTTGGGGAAGAACTAGAAGTCACACAGTGCCAGATCTCAGAGAATATGGTGGGTGAGGACATGTTGTAATGTTTTTATTTGAGAGAAATTGCTACACTAGAAGTGATAAGTGACACGAAGTGGTGCTGTGATAGAGGATGAAACTAAAGACAGACATGAAAGAGACTTCTAGAACTGCTTCAGAAAGTGGCAAGAACAATGGAAGAAATGTGTTCAAAGCCAGCAGGAGTATTTTGAGGGGGATTAATGACAATATGTCTTTTACTATAACAATTTCTTTATAATTTAAACATTCACTGTATCTTTTGATCACATGTCATATATATTGTATAATATTATTTCAGGGAGCATTACAATAAAGGAAAGAATGGGAGGCTGCAATTACTGTAGGTTAGATGTTAGATGTCTGATTGTTTTTATTCCATGGCCACTTTTAGATGCCTCCATTACCCCAGGTAACTATTTTTACATATAGTTCACACATCAACTTCCTGGACTATGCTGTGGACTTCTGGAATGTAGCAGATAATAAGACAATGGCTTAGTATTCCTTACATCTGTCCCAGTGTCCAGCATTGTACAAGGTATATGGCAAGTGTTTTATTAAATTTTGTTGAATTAAACAATTAAGTTGTGAGAAAAGTGCCTAGAGAAAGAGAGATAAGAGGTGAGTGGTAGAAAAGATATAACTGTGGACTTAGATTTTAGCAGTGAGCAAGAGGGGAGAGGACCATAGCACAGGTGGAGGGATTAGCCTCAGAAAGTGGAAAGGTTAATAATAGGTGGGATACAATTTCTGTCCCCAAATGACCATTACTGCATTTCTTTTAGATTATGCACACAGCCAGGCCCTAAATATTTCCCAATGATTATGACTATGGCAAAGCCTGGGAAAAACATTTGTAACAGCAAAGAAAACATATATCACAATGATCTTTCCTCCAAGAGTGCTGGGACCATTGCATGTATGTTTATCTTAAAGATTAAGCTGAATATGACTTTTTACAAAGACAATTATAATATTTTCCTATAATATTAATCTTCACTACATAACAGTGACTGTGAAAATGGACTAGCTCCAACAGAGAAATCATGTGCTTAAAGTCCCCAGTTACATAAATAAAAGTAGTAATAAATGTCTTGACTCTATTTACTGGTATGTTTAGAAATATTTCTCTTTTTTTCCACAAAAAGTTTTGTTAGGGGGAACAAAGTGTGTATTGTTGCTTATTTTAGTCATAGATTAAGTAATTTGGAGTAGACAAAATTAAACAATACCATTATTAATGAGTTGAGCAGCAGCATTAATGTTCCAGACTCAGGGCTAGCCTTGTGGACATAGATAAATGAGGCATGAATGCTATTCTTATAGAAATTACATTTTTATTACCTCACATCTAATTGTAACTTGCCTATAATCAAGTTTAAGGAGAAAGAAGGTAAATAGAAGAAAAGGTCATCTCAAGGATTCTTTATTTTTTATGGTAGTAGCACATTTCCTGGGGTTAATCTAGAGTGAGCCCAATCTCCCACCCAACAAGCTAACATTTTCCATTTCTGCAATTGTCCAATGTTCCCATAGAACCCTCCCAGGCTGCATTTCGTGGAAATATGCTTCTCTGATTAGAGATTTGAGGTGTGTGTATAAATAAAAAGCACAACAGAGACACCCATGAACTTGTCTGAGAAAATCTAAGGTGAGCAGGTGTGTGGAATGGTCTAGGAGTTCTCTCAGCACCTTTATTTCTGTGCATAGGAAGATCTGTTTCTAATTTGGATCATGTACAGGAAGTGGCTTGTATTGCCAGAGGGACTATAGAGTTTTTTTTTTTTTTAACTTTTCCCACAACTGCTCCTTTCCTCTTTTCTACTCTCCCCTCCAATTTCCAAGGCTCCTGCAAACAAGAATACTTCCATTAAAGAGATAGAAAGCTGCAGCATGCTGCATGACTAGCATTGTTCAGAGCAGGATAAAAGCAAGGCTTTCTAGGTTGTACATCAATGGACAAAACCATAGAAAAGAAAAATATTCCATAGGTAAAAACTTTTGGGCAAACAATAAGCAAAGCTTAAAATTCAATGGAAAGACCCTAGAAGAAATAGTAGATATCCTAGCACCAGTGCTACATGCATGACTAGAGTGAGAGATTCCTAAAGGAAGACACACACTGTTCCAGATAAGGGGCTGGTTATCACCAATGCGCTAATGATGATAGAGTGCATGTATTCAATTTTGACTATGTGCCAGGCATTATGCTAGTGCTTTACCACACCATCCGTATTTATTATTATCTTAATTGTATGGATAAAGACAGCAAGGCTTAGAGAAGTAAAGTAACTGCCTATGATTACACGGCCAGAACTCAAACACATGTCTGTCTAATTGACTTTGCTTGTAACCCCTATGTTTTACTAATTCCTTAGCAAGGAGGAACTAGAAACTGATAGCAGAATCTATCATCAATCCTTTATGATATGTTGTATGTGTACTGTTTGTGGTTATAAGTTATGCAATATGTTTTTTATTCCATGGTGTGCATGCATTCATTTATTTATTTTAAAAAGCCATTTATCTTTTCATAAAATACATCTGTAAAGCAATACTTGTAATAATTCTAGACATAAAAGACAAACATAAAAATTTTGGCACATGAGCCGGGTGTGGTGGCGCACACCTGTAATCCCAGCAGCTCGGGAGGCAGAGGCAGGAGGATCGCATAACTTTGAGACCAGAGGCAGTCTGTGTAACTTAGTGAGACCCTGCCTCAAAAACTGAGAAAATGGGCTGGGGGTGCTGCTCAGTGGTCCAGCACTTGCAAAGCATGCAAGTGCGATGCCCTGGGTTCAACTTCCAGTACCACACACACACACACACACACACACACACACACACACACAAATTTTTTTTGGCAAGGAACTAGAAACCATAAAAATTGGAACAGTGCTTATTTTCAATAGAAACAATTAGAAATTCAAGAAGTGAAAAATGCAATAATGAAAGTTAAAGACCCAAAAGATGGATTTTGCTTTTGCTGTAGTAAAAAAATAGAAAATATGTAGAGAAATATACTCAAATATATAGGAGGTTTAGCATACATTTAATTGGAGTCTTAGAAGGAGAAAAGAGAAAGGGCAGAGGTTATAAAGTATTTCATTGCTGAAATGCATATTTATTGTTCATATTTACCTTTTCTGAAGTCAGCAGGTGCCTTACCATTGATGGCATATTACTAAAGTTGGAAAGAGTCATCAAATTGTCATTGCATGTGCATTTATAAGTATAAAAAGCACAAGCAGGAAAACTTCCAGAAAAGGGCATCAGTGGTTTAGAAGAAAATATCAAATACAAAAGTGAAGCATTCTTTTCAATTACAGCTATGGGAAATAAATAGGTATGGGAAAGGAATGAAGGAGATCAAAGTGGTGTGTTTAACATTTTCTAAGGAGAGGTAAGCAGCAGGGTACTTCCACATAATTTCAAAGCCAGATTTAAAGCCCATCATTAATATCTTTCAGTTCCTTTACGGAATCTTTGAGGAAGTATTATACATAAACAGTAGCAGGGAAAAAAAGAAAAAGAAAAAGAAAAAAAAAGATTAAGAAGACTTGGATTCTTGATGGGAGGAAGAAGTTTTAGGACTACTTTGTAGGAATTTATTTTGTGTATATATTTCCTTGCTAGGTATTGTGATGATTAGTTTTGTCTTAACTTGGCTGGGCCATGGTACCCAGACATTTGATCAAACATTATTGTGGATGTTTCTGAATGAGATTTTTATTTTCAAAGGTCGAATCTGAGAAAAGAAAATTATCTTCCATAGTTTAGGTGGACCTCTCCAATTCATTGAAGGCCTAAATAGAACAAAAGTTTCACCTCCCCTAAGCAAGTGGAAATTCTCCCGCAGATTGCGTTTGGATCAGAACTACAATTCTTTCTGGAGCCTCCAGCCTGCCAGCCTCCACATCAGATTTTGAACTTGTTAAGTTTTCACAAACATGTGAAGTAATTTCACAAAGTCAACTTCTCTTCTCCCTCTTCCCTTTCTCTTCTCTTCTCTTCTCTTCTCTTCTCTTCTTTCTCTTCCCTTTTCTTCCCTTTCCTACCTTTCCCTTCCCTTCTCTTCTTTTATCTTCCCTTTCTCACTCTCTCTTGTAATCTCAAGTACTTGGGAGGCCAAGGTAAGAGGATTACAAGTTTAAAGCTAGAGGAAATCTGTGCAATTTACTGAGGCCCTTTCTCAAAACAAAATAAAATAATAAATAAGATAAACAAAAAATGGGCTGCAGATATAGCTTGGTGGCAGAACATAGCATGCCCAAGGTCCTGGGTTCAACCCTTCAGTACTGAAAAAAGAAAAACAAAAAAGAAAAAGAAAAAAGAAAAGAATAAAATAAAGGGATCAGGTGAGTTGAAGTTACACCTCAGTAGTAGAACGCTTGCCAAGCATGCTTGAAACCTTGAGTTTAATCTCCAGCATCAAAAATAAAATAAAATAAAATAAAATGAAATAACATAAGGTGAGATAAAATAGTCTCTAGTAGACATTAACTCATAAAAATCACAATAGGACATGTCCTAATAGTTTTTGTTCTATTTTATTTTTGTTTTTGTCTTTGTTTTGTTTTGTTTTTCAGGTCAAAAGAAGGGTCCCTGGTGACTGTCAGAAGGTACAGGAAGAAAGCAACCAAAATGTAAAAGGATGGCAATAAATATACATAACCACAGTATATTGTGATAATAATTTTGTTTGTGAGTTAAATATTGAGCAAATTCATATATAATACAAAAGCATAAAGCCAAGAGGGGTAAATGGAATGAAAGCATGAAAAGATACTTGTTTGTTTAGAAGGAAGTAAAACTACCAAGTACCATTAGGTTTTTCTAAATGAGTGATATCCTGCAGTCATAGGCCTGTGGCACCCAATCCTGTCAGATCTCGGAAGCTAAGCAGGGTCGGGCCTGGTTAGTACTTGGATGGGAGACCACCTGGGAACACCAGATACTGTAGGCTTGGGAGAAGGACCTGGCAACCCCCTCCCAATAATCAATCTGCCATTGAAAACCCTATGAACAGCAGAGAAGCACTGACAATAGTGTTTCCCCTGTTGTACAGAGGGTCGCTATGAGTCGGATACCGACTCGATGGCACCTAACAACAACAACAAGTGAATGATGGATGTTATAATTTCTAAAGTAATCACTTGTAGTAGAAGAATGTATACATTCAAATGAATGAAGAATGCAATAACAAACAAAACCTACAAAAAAGTTACCAAAGGGAAAAAAGGAAGTGCAGAATTAGTAAGACAAATAGAAAGCTATTATTAAACCCCATGATATTTTTGGTTTGTAGGAAAAACAATGGTCACAATTGACAGTTTCATATAACTCAACCTATAGTAAGATGCCAGCAGCCATACCACTGTGGCATCCACTCTTGCTAAATCTTGGAAGCTAAGCAGGGTCAGGCCTAGTTAGTACTTGGATGGGAGACTGCCTGGGAACACCAGGTGCTGTAGGCTTAAGAGAAGGACCTGGCAACCTACTCCCAAAGAGACAATCTGGCATTGGAAACCCTATGAATAGCAGATAAGCAGTGACAATACTGTTTTTCTTGCTGTATGTAGGTCACTGTGGGTTGGATACCGACTCGACAGCACCTATCAACAATATAGTAAGATAAGGCTGGGACATAGCCCAGTATGGAGTGCCATACTACACTCTCTGAGGACCCAGGTTTGGTCTCCAGCACTGCAAAAATGGCATAAGGACATGGCAATCCACTCCCAAAGCAGTCATTGAAAACCCACTCACAATGGGCACCTAACAACAACAATAGTAGGACAGAAGATTATACCCAAACAAATAAAAAGTTACACTACTACCCAAGTTCATATTAGCAACACTGGATAAGGCAGTAATGCAATGCCTTTAAAGTTCTGGGTAAGAAGTATATGGAATATAGATTTCTACACTCAGCAAACCTAGTAAGGTCCAAGTCAGATACTTTTGGACAAGTAAGAACTTGGTAAGTTTACTGTCCACATATCCTCTGTTTTAAAAAAAATTACTCAAGTAGAAATAGTAGCAAAAAAATCCAAACAAATAGAATGACATGAAATATAGTAAAGAGTGTAGAGATAGTAAGAAATTAAGAAACATTGTTTTGACAAATGGCAAAGTTTTAATGCAGAGCATTGTTTCTCAACTGGTATTATTTTGTCCCCTGGAGAAATTTGGCAAAGTCTAGAAACACTTTCAGTTTTCATAACTAGAGTGGGGATTGCTACTGGCATCTAGTTAATAGAGGCTAAGAATGTTGCTAAACAGCCTACAATGCACAGAACAACTCTTCATAACAAAGAACAATGGAGCCCAAAATGTCAATAGCGCCAAGGCTCAGAAACTCTGATGTAGAGTATACATTTCCTTCACCTTAGATCACACTGTGTTACTCTTTTCTATATCAATGATATCCTACATAATTATAATTGTAATATTAAGAGTCCTTAATAGGATTACTCAAAAAATAGCATACTTGTATAATAATGTAACCAAGAAAAGTTGATGGTGAAGGATAGATGGATGTGCACATTTCAAATAAAGAAGGGATCTTGCTAAAATATGGATTTTTTAAGGGAGTCTGGGGTGAAGTCTGAGATTTTTCATTTCTAACAAGTCCTGAGTATTTTGTTTTTACTCCCTGAAAAAATTTAAATATATTTTCCTTTTATCTTTGGTGTTTTTAGATTTCACCAGGAAAACCTCCACAACAAAAAGTTATTGACCACCAGTTTGTGGTTGTTATTATTATTTATTTGAAGACAAAAATCATCAACTGTATATTGCTGAAGCTGGTTTTGGTAAATTACTAGCCACCAGGAAATAACACTGAAGTATGGCTTATTTTAATTGCTTCCTTAAGGTTGTTTCCCTTTCCCTTTCCAAAAGGACTGAGAGGTTTTTGTTAATTTGTGTTTATTTTTACACTTATCTCCCCTTTGGTCTGAATTCTTCTAAAGCCAGAGTTTTGTTCACATGGTCATGTTGATATAAAGGTATTCATTCATGTATTAATTTCATGATATTTCGTTATCACTTACTAAGTCTCATGTCTGTAGCCATACCACCCTGGCATTTGATCCCATCTGATCTTAGAAGCTAAGCAGGGTTGGGTCTGGTTAGCCCTTGGATGGGAGACTACCTGGGAAAACCAGGTTCTGTAGGCTAGGGAGAAAGACCTGGCAGCTCACTCCCAAAACAATCAGCCACTGAAAAACCTTATGAATAGCAGAGAAGCATTGACATAGTGCCAGGCATGGCACAGTGTTGGGTAGCATTTTATTCTGTTGCACATAGGGTTGCTAAGAGTCAGATCTGACTTGATGGCATGTAACAACAAGAAGTCCCATATTCTATTAAGGGCTGCATACAAAATTATGTATAAGCCACACAGTCTGATAGCTGTACAGAGAAAGCCTTCCTTTCTTGAGAAAAAGAGATACAGTTGGGGAAAACATTGCCCTTTCTTTTCTTCTTGCCTTGAACTTAGAAAGTGACAAGAAAAACCAAGAGAATTGCAGAGAAAACATCCCTGAATATCACTGAACTGCAGAGTAGACACTGGCAATTAACTCTTTAGGTTTCTAGTTATGTGAGGAAGCAAGGTCTGGCTTCTGAAACTATTATGGCTGGGAATGCTCTTCCTTGCAGCTGCAGGCATCTCTGACTAATATAACAAACCATCAGGAACTGGCTATTTACCAGTGACATTATCAAGTCCTTGTAATAAAGGTTAATGAGCCTTCATGCCAGATTTTATATTAAATGTAAGTGGTAAAGAGGCAACACAATATGTAACTTTATTGCTTTCAAGAACACAACCAGAGCCAATGGACCAGCATTTAGGTAGGCCAGATTTGTATAAATTAGAACTTCCTAAAAATTGTAGTATTCCATTAGGAGCATGTGCTATCTTGTAAAGAGATTAATTTTTTATCCATTAAAATTTTCACGAAGAGGTTGAAATGCCACAGAAGGTATTCTTGCACTGCATGGAGAGTTAGAAGAGATGGAGAGAAAGTCCTAATATTTCTTCTTACCTTAAGATTCTACCATCAATTTTCAACAATGAGAGTCTGTGGTATTGTAATTTATAATAAGAAATACACACACACACACACACAAATTTGGTCTTTGTTTCTGTTCCTGGCACAAGAGCAATAAAAGTGACTACAATATCTATTGTTTATAACAAGACCATTTCAACCACACCTGAGTTTAGTTTAATGAGGTGACTTTTAGAAAGTCCCTGATAACCATAGAATGGGGGCTGGTTGCCAGGGGAACTAGCCATGTGATTAGAGGGGAGAGTTGAGGGCTAGAGACTGACGTGTCAATGGCCAAAGATTTAATCAATCATGCCTACCTAATGAGACCTCTATAAAATTCAAAAGATAGGGTTTGGAGAACTTGCAGGTTGGTGATCATGTATGTGAAGGTACTCGGAGATACTGTGCCTGGACAGGAGTTGGGAGTACCACTCTTCCTCCCCCATTCCCAGTCTTATGTGTACCTTGCGTTTGGTTGTTCTTGAGTATTTACTTAATAATAAATGTATAGATATAAGGGAAGTGTTTCCCTAGGTTCTTTGAGCAGTGATAGCAAAAAACATGGGCAGGAGGGCATGGGAACGCCCAATTTGTAGCCAAGTTGTTAAGATGTATAGGCAACTTGGGGGTCCATTATGTGATTGGTGTCAGAGGTTGGGGGGGAGTCTTGTGAGACTGTGCCCTTAACCTGTAGTGTCTGCATTATTTCTAGGTGGTGAATGGCATAATTGAATTATAGGACAGAAATCCAAATGGTATGTAGAAAATTGGAGAATTGGTTTATGTGAGGAAAACTTGCACTATTTGGTGTTAGAAATGAAGTATTGAGGCATCATGAAGCATTGAATGTTTTAGAGACAACAAATTCTCCTTCAGAGAAGAAAATGGAGGATTTTGCTTTATAGAGTCAAAATTTAAAAAAAGTTTAAATTAAAAAAACCTATTTAAAACTGTTAACCCTCAAATTCAAATTACTAGACTCTACTTCCTTAATTCTGATTACACAGGACAGTTAGATAAAGCAGCAATTTCATCAGATTGTCACTCATAAAAATGAGACATTTTATTTAGATATAATGTTCTTACTTCTTCTTTCTTCTATGGGTCGATAAGCACAGAAAAATGGGACTTGGTAAGAAATAAAAGCCCAGAGTTTTAAATATATTGGCAGGGTGAATTTACACAGGATTAATAAAAGCTGCCTGTTTGATGTATTGTCTACAACCATACCACCCTGGCATCTGATCCTGTCTGATCTTGGAATCTAAGCAGGATTGGGCCTGGTTTGTTCTAGGATGGGAGACCACCTGGGAAAACTAGATGGTGTAGGCTAGGGAGAAGGACCCAGAAGCCCACTCCTGAAACAATCAGTCATTGAAAACCCTATGAATAGCAGAGAAACATTGACATAGTGCTGGGCATGGCACAGTGTTGGGTGGTGTTTCGTTCTGTTGTAAATAGGGTTGCTATGAGTAGGATCTGACTTGGTGGCACCTAACAACAATTAGACATATTAGATAAGTTTTAATTCATCAATAGAAAAGAATTCTTCATTTTGAGCTAAGAAATACCCTGTAAACAATTACAGTTGTAATTTAAGGTGATTATTTCATAATCTTGACATTATGGGCAAGTCCAATATGTTAAGATGTGATTTAATAAAAATTTTTAGAAAAAACAATCCAACCTTTAAGGCTAAAATGAGAGCTTTCCGAAGAATGGTTATAGCCATGTCTCCTTCTGCCCACACAGAGGGGAGATGGCATACATTTCTCAAATGATATGACTCACTCACTACCTGAGAGATAGACACCATGTGACCCAGGCCACTCTGGAGGAGTTAGAACATATTTTGAAAGATAATTGAAAGAAATAAGTCACTTTTTTGTTGCTAGTTAAAAACATTCACTGTGTTACTTGTACGGTTTTGAATTTTTTTTCCCTAGATGAAGCAGTTTGATTCCTTCTGGGAAATGCCAACACAAACTATATTAGGGTTTCCCATTGGATGTCTTGAATATCAGTAAACCTAGGACTGGGAACTGTGCTAGATGCTAGGGCACAAGTGTGAGCAAAAGCAATGAGATTTTGGATTTCACAGAGCTTCCAGTCATGTTGCTAAGAACAGCACACAACTAAAATGCAATGGCATATGAAATTATTGGTGGTTGTTGTTAGGTGCCATTGAGTTGTTGTCCAATTCAGAAACTCTATACTATGTACAACAGATGAAATAATATTGTTAGTGCTTCTCTGCTATTCATAGGGTTTTCAATAGCTGATTCTCTTTTGGGAGTGGGTTGCCGGGTCCTTCTCCCAAGCCTAGAGCACTTGGTGTTCCCAGGTGGTCTCCCATCCAAGTACTAACCAGGACCGACTCTGCTTAGCTTCCGAGATCTGACAGGATCAGACGCCACAGTGGAATGGCTGCAGGCAAAATTACTGGTACATTTCTTTAAATGTAAATTAGTGAGTTCTAAACAATGTTCAAAGTAATACAAACTTGTTAGAATATTAGCTCTGGTTTTTAGTTAAGTAAAATAACAAATGACATTTCAACCCCATGTATGTAAATTAAGTTTATAATAAATACCAAATCTTAATTCTTCAAGTCTGTGATTACCTCATAAAGACTGCATTTATAATGAATATTTTTCTACTTAGCTTGTTTTCATCTAAGGTATAAGTAATTTCAAAAGGCCCATTTTGCCACAAATGGTTAACTAATGCTACAACTGGCTTCATCAATATAATAGTCTAAAGAACTGATTATTCAGGAATAGTTTTCCCTTCTTCCTGCAGCTCCAGCAATTTGCTTTGTAATGATACTTCCAATAGAAAACATACTCTAAACCACTTGCATTGCTGAGTCATTTAAGTTATGCAATACTATGTTACATTCCATCTGGCACTAGATAATATGATAGGTTGTAGAATCTTTAATTTTTAATTTTTATTTGAATGTGTGTTTTAGAATAGATATGTTTCAAGGTACTAACTAAAATTCAGGATTTACCTTGCAAACGTTCTATTAATAGCCTTGATGATGGCCACTGAAAGGTAAACATTTATAATAAAATTCATTGTACTAAATGTGCTTTCTCCATCCAAACATTAAAAATTATTGGCATTCATTTGAAGAACTGGTTAAGCTTCTAAAATTTTTACCAGCAAGTATCTGGAATATGCCTTGAAGCAATTTCTGTTTACAGACAAAGTCTGTAAGATATCCAAATACCACTGTGATGTGTTTACAGTTTATAAAAGAATTAAATATCAAGTCCTTTTGAGTGTGCATTTCTAAATGAGCATTAAATGAATATGGAGAAAAACTAGAAATTTTTTGTATCTGGCACATGGCAAGTGAATGACTGCATTCATTTGCAGCCTACTTCTGGTTGCTGAGGGGCTATCTAGTGGTCATTAAGGTCATGATAGGGAATTAGCTTACTTTTGTAAATGACTTTCACCTGGAAATGTCATTTCTATGCAATCAACTGTATCATCTTGGGTCTATGAGCAATGATGCTAAACTACTGACAGATGGAGAATTTTGAAATGAGTTCCAGCTAATTCTGACAGCCATCACTTCCCACCACCCTTAGTTAAAAATTAACTTCCAGTAGTGGGGAAAAAAGATGAAGAAACCTATCTAGTACCTAAAAAGATGTTTAATAACATGAGTCGTTATCTGTAATTTTTTTGGGAGGAGGGACAATGAGTTTATTAGGGAGTTATAATGATTACAAAATAAACCCAAAAGTTGACTACAACATACCTCCTCTCCGATTAAGTTTACAAGTCTGAGAAATATGCCTCCTAGGAAAAAACATTGTTACAGGATTTAAAAAATATTCTGTACAGATTACAAGGAAGTGCTAAAATTTACCTGCAGAGTTCATTCTCAAAGTTTGTCTTTTAAATCTTCTCATGACGTGAAGGATAGAAAGGATACATTGCTTCAAGAGTCAATAAGAACATCAAGGGGTTGGGATGTAATGAAGTAGTAATACGCTCTGCTTAGCATGCATGAGGCCCTGGTTTTAATCCCAAGTACACCCCTTCCCCTCAAAATATTATCATCAAAGTATTTAAGAGAGTACTTTTGGGTGACTGGGTACCACAAAGATCTAGTTAGTTAATTAGGCTTTTGATCACTGCTTTAAAGCAGAAAAGATAATCAAGAAGGAAAGCTCTTTTACTATAGGCTTTAAAGAGTTGTTGTTGTTAGGTGCCATCAAGTCAGTGTCTGACTCATAGTGACCTATGTACAACAGGTGAAACTATTGTCAGTGCTTCTCTGCTATTCATAGGGTTTTCAATGGCTGATTGTTTTTTGGGAGCGGGTTGCTGGGTCCTTCTGCCAAGCCTATAGTATCTGGTGTTCCCAGGCGGTCTCCCACCTAAGTAGTAACCAGGCCCATCCCTAATTGTAATGCAAGCAAGCACCTATTAGATCAAATGACTTGTATTCTTGTGAGAAAGAGTTATGGTGGCTTTGTCAAAATATAGCCAAATAGATGACTTTGGCAGAAGCATTAGAATTAAAAACTGATTTTGGAAAAGTCTACATGAAATATGTTGTTGTTGTTGTCCGACTCATAGCGACCCTCACAGGGTTTTCAATGGCTGAGTGCTTCGGGATTGCCTTGGGAGTGGATTGCCAGGCCCTTCTCTCATTTTTTTTTGCGGTGCTGGGAATTGAACTCGGGACCTCAGAGACTGCAGCGCAGTGCTCTACCAACTGAGCTAAATCCCAGCCCTGAAAGATTATAGACAAACCTATAATATTGTAATTATTGATGGATGCTCTACACTTTCCCACCATGCACATGTTGGGCCAGGTTACACTGACCCAGGTGATAATGTAAATATAAACAGATGATGGGACACATTGATGATGCATGTGTCAAATAATGCATGCACCTTTCATATCATGCAGAATCTTGATGAGTAACCACCCCCATGCACACATACTGCTATCTTCTGTCTTTGGGATGTATATCTCGTAACGACTCTGGCAAGATTCGACCATGAGTTGGCAATCAAGCATTGTTGTGTAGAAGACTTTTAAGTCCCGCCATCAGCAATAGTGGCAGAGAGAATGCACCCTGGAATAAAGCATGTCAGACCTGCCTGCAGCTCCTCCTATGTTGTTTCTCCCTCATCCCCTAGTGTCCATCTCTCCCTGAGGAGCTTGGGTTCCACACCAAAATAGACCCTAACAATATCTCTTTTTGATGTATTTCCTTCTGGCTTTGCTGCTCATGTGCCAGTGATGGCCAGGCAAGTGCAACCATTTTGCTACCAATTCTTGGCTTTTATCCCATGTGATAGAAAAGATAGAAGAATGATAGTTATGAGACAAAATCAATGGAATTTTACAAGATAAATACATGGAAAGCAGTGTAAAAAAGTACATTACAGTAGTGTAAAAAATGGTAGCATTCATCATTATAACAAAGATAAATGTGTCGAGGTGGGATGAAACTCAACTGATATTCAGTAGATACAATCATGTGGAATAATACACTTTGGGCCACATGTGCATGGGGAGTGATGTAATTTAGAAACTCAGAAGGCAATATTTGAAGGCTTGATGTCAAGATTTATGTATTTCAATGAGGAACAAGAGTGTAGGAAGTGAATGCTAATAGACTGCAAGTGGTCACCTTAATGGTAAAGAAGTTTCAGCTTGGTGTCTGGGTGCTTGCCTGCAATCCCAGCAACTCAGAAGTCTGAGGCAAGAGCATCCTGCAATTATGACCAGAAGCAGGCTGTGCAAAACAGGGAGATCCTGTCTCAAAATAGATAAATAAAAAAGGGCTTGGGGTTGCTGGCCAATGGTAGAGCACTTGCCTTAGCTGAGAACAGGGCCCTGAGTTCAACTCCCAAGTACTGAAAAAAAAAAGTTTCAATTTAATTATGGAAAAAATTTAAATGTGGTATATCTTTCAGGGTCCATAGTATATGTAATCATTTTGTGGGAGGTTTGGGAAAAATTAATCCTTCTCATCTCTTTGGATTCAAAACCAACTAAGAAATAACCATAAATAAGATCTGGATGGGAGTACTTACAAAATACAGGGTAATCTATTGCTTCCCTCCAAGTTTAGATCTTGTAATTCTTATCTGACCAGGCCAATGAAGTGGCATGCCTACCCAGGACTCTGGGGGAGAGGGAGAGCAAGCACATGTACACTTCTGTACAATCTACGTCCCCAGGCCCTGCCTCACAGTACTGGTGCACAGAGATAGTGCTTCTCTGCCATTCATAGGGTTTTCAATGGCTGTTTGGGGAATGGTCTGCCAGGTCCTTCTCCCATTTTTGTGGTGCTGGGGATTGAATTGAGAGCCTCAGATAGCACAGAGCTGCACTCTATCAGCTGAGACTTGCTATATAGCCTAAAATGTGATCCATTCGGGAGAAAGTTTCATGGGCTGTTAAGAATGTGTATTCTGCATCTGTTGGATGAAATATTCTGTAGATGTTTATTAAGACCATTTGATATATGGTGTAGCTTCACTCTGAAGTTGCTTTTTTTTTCTGGATGACCCATCCATTCTTGAAAATGGGGGTTAATGATGCCGTCCACTATTATTGTATCTCCATCTGTACCTTTGTGTACAGCAGTACTTGTTTTATGAAATTGGGTACATCAAAGCTTGGTTTATATATAATAGCTACATCTTTTTGATAAATTGTACAGCTGCTTGTTTGGGTGTAATGATTCCTATGACACACAAAATTAAAAGTGTATTTGACCAAATATCTGTGTATTCAGAACAAAATCTGGCCAAACAAAGCAGGTGGATAAGGTTATATAATTAAGTTGCAGTTCCATGTAATTCCTATAGCAATAGGAATGACTGAAGTATTTTCAGGCTTGGTTCTGGTACCATATATTATGATCTACTCTGAAATACAAAGCTACAAAATTTAGTTTATATAAAATAATACTTTACAGTATGTAAGGTGCAGTAATGAGACGAAAATAAAACACTTTAAAATCTACATCTTTAATATATCAAGTAGCAAGGAACAATATTAGTATTTTATTCATGCCAGGTATAAATAATAATATTTACAATGACTTCATGGGCACATATATCTACATTTGTACATCAAAGTATTTTTGGAAAGCAAAGTCACATATATGAGTAAAACAACGTGTGAAAGTATAACAGAAGACCAAATACATTGTGGGCCATAGTTTTATCTCTAAATTCTTATTTTGAAAAACAATACGGGTAACTTAACTCACTATTGTTTTCTAAAATGTCCTAATCAATTTGTAGCATTGTAAAACTAAGCTGGCATCATGCAGACTTAGGGATTGATTATAAAGGATAATAAAGATTTTAGAAACTTAAACCTAACCTTTTCTGTTGCAATTTTACATTTATTTAAAATACAAAAGAACAAAACAAAGAGTTCCAATTTTTGATTGCTGAAGATATTTGGGTAAACAGTTTTAGATGGCCTTCCTTTAAAGATTTTCAATACATTTCTGAAAGGATACTGACCAAAGCAGACTTGACCAATTTCCTTTTTTTCTTGATTTAAGTAATTTATCTTAGATTTCCTTTTGAAATGTTTCTTCCAAATTTTCTAACGATGCCTGAATTCATCTTATAGATGTTTCTTTTATAACCTATAGAAATAATGGTGCATAAATACAGTAAAAGTATCATTCAAAAAGAGTTTTCATCATTCATTCAACTTATAAAAATTTATTGGAAATTATAAACAAAGGAAAATTTACTCTTGAAATTTACGGTTGTTAATGTGACTTAAAATACAATAGCAAAGAAACATTTAATGCCTTTGGTTTAAAAGTTGTTCACCAAATTAATTTCTGTATATTGCAAACTGGGGTTTCAGTAGGTATGTGTGCACATATAGATTTCAAAGGAAGTCACTGAATAAATTGCTATGTTCACTTTCCTTTTCACTAATGAAAGACTATCTCTAAAAGCATTTGTTCCCTTTCTTTCTTGTAGAATCAATTTTTTTTCATTCTTTGTATTATTTCCATAGGGCTTTTATGCTTTCATGTTTTTGCATCTAGTATTTCCTAATGGGCTGATACAGATCCCATAGTTCTTTTCCCTTTTCCTGCCATCTTTCAAATGGGTCCTATCTACTTACTACTATGTTTTTCTGGTTCTTCATCAGCCTTTACAAAGATTTCGTACTCAAGAAAGTGTGGCTGTAATATGGTGCCACTGATTCTTTTAAGATCAGTTTGCTTTTAAAATCAGTCTTATTTTTAGAGGCACATACATTCTTGACACAATTTCTTATTTCTCTGCTCAGGAAACAGTAGTTGCCTTTCACATGAATAATCCTTTGTTTTTTCATTTGTACATTGATGGAGAACTCAGGTAAACACAATCTAAGGAAGGGAATTCTTTTTTAGTAATTTCTGATATGTATGCAAGTATTTTTACTTCCATAGTCTGATGTATAAAAAATATTATCTTCTCTTACAAATTAATAGCTCTAAGTGCTGTATTGGGAGAAGAACCGGGCAACCCACTCCCACAAAAATCAATCTGCCATTGAAAACCCTATGAACAGCAGAGAAGCACTGACAATAGTGTTTCCCCTGTTGTACAGAGGGTCGCTCTGAGTCGGATACCCACTCAACAGCACCTAACAACAACAACAACAAGTGCTGTATTATCCTTAACAATCCATAAATTTCTCTCTCTCTTTTTTTTTTTCTTTTTGTCCTGGGAGGTAGAATCCAGGATCTTACCCATGCTAGGCAAGCACTTCGCCACTGGGATACACCCCTGGCCCTTTTAAGAACTTTTATTTTGAAACAGAGTCTCCCTAAGTTGCACAGGCTGCCACTTGCCTCAAACTCGCAATTCTCCTGCCTCAGCCTGCTGGGTTGTGAGCCATGGCATGTGGCTAACGATCCAAGATTGTTAAACCTAGGGTTAGCTCTTTTTCTTCTTTGGAGAGCATGTTTTTTCTCCACTATAGACTTTTTTACTCACGGCTCTTTAAGTGAGATATTTGATTCATTTTATAACATTGTTAGACACCAGCATATTAGAAAGACAGAATTTCTATGGATTTGAGAATTTTTATAAGTTTATTATTTGGTAGTAGAATCATGACTTCTTGAGTTTCCCCAGTAGACAAATGGGACAGTGCACCTCTACACCAACTATAGCTACACATTGTTAAGCATTATGAAACACCACATGTCAAACCAAACAATTACAGTAATTTTTACATTTTAGTACTTTATTGTCTGATTTTTAAATACGCACAAAAGGCATTTCCATTGAACTTAAGGTAAACGACAGCCACTGGCTACTACTGGAAGTAAGTGTTTACTATAGTTTGGTAAAGTTACTGAGAAATGTTATGTTACTCTAATCAAAAAGCATTGGCAGAAAAAAGAATAATTTTCATGTTATTTATAGGTGCTGGAGATCAAACCCAGGTCTCCTCAGAGAGTGCGAAGCAGCACTCTGCAAACTGAACTAAACTCCAGCACTAGCACAAGGTGAGTGCCTAATAAATTCTTTCTAAATGAAGTTATTAGGAATTATAGTGTCACAGAGACAGAGGTCTAGACATCATGGCCTAGATACTGGTTAGAATAATCTACTTATAGTTTAACTGAAGGGCTTTTGCTACCAGGGACTCATGTCACTCCCATATGTAGGTGAGGGAATGTTTTCACCCTTGTTAGCACCTTATTCAACTTGTCAATAAGAGTTACAATATGACTGTAACTAGGTAGAAAAAAAAAAAAACCAAAAACTTGAGGCTATGCAGTAATTATACAAATGAGTTAGAAGCCAAATTATAAAAATAATAGGTTGAGAGAAAAATTTTGAGTAGGTATGGTTTATTTAATTAACTTACTAAATAATATGCATAGTGAGTTATTTCAATTATTATCTAAATTATTTACCACTTCTTCCTTAATATGAGGCAGTATGATAAAAAAAAGTATAGATAAGATACAAAGTTGGGAGATCTGGTTGTAAGTTCTGGCTCCACCATAACATCTATGTGAACTGAATAAGTGCTTTATATTTTCTGTCTTAAGTTTCCTTCTATTTAACTTGTGGATAATCACACTTTTTCTACCACATAATAAAGGTGGTGAGTACTGTATAAAAGATTTTTATGCAGACGTGGAGAAAAAAGTAATATACACTATATATATTAGATCATCATGTTGTTAAATATCAAATTAAGGTCAGGTGCAGTGAGGTATGCCTGTAATACCAGACATTTGGGAGGGAGAGGCAGGAAGATCGCAGGCCAGAGGCAGCCTGTGTAACTTACTGAGACTCATTCAAAATAAAAAGTAAAAAATGGGCCATGGGTGCAGCTGAGTGGCAGAGCGCTTGCAAAGCATGTGTGAGGCCATGGGTTTAACTTCTCAGTACCACAAAAAAACAAACAAAAAACATCAAAACAACATCAAGAATAAAACAAAACAAAAACAAACAAAAAAGCCAGTCAAATTAAGAGCTTGCACATACCCACTGCTGGTCTGTTTTCCTGTAAGAGCTTATCACTTGAATTATCCTCTCGAATGCGTTTGGCAAATCCATGATTTTCTTCAGCAGTTAATGGAATATTTGATGTGGAACTTGAGGGGAAACATTTTTATTTAGTTAAAGCATTTAAAAAAACTTTTAAGTTTTAAATTATGTTCTACATACAATAATGATAAAAGAAATCAAATACAGAAATAGTAAGCTGTAAAATCCTATTGCAGTAAGTGGAGGCACGAAATACACTTTTGGCCCACAGAAATCTAGTTTGGGTGATTTTAATATTTATTCAATTTGGATAGGTGTATATAACACTCTGAAGCAGAATATTTCCAGGGTACTTGGATAAAATATAAGTGAGCACTGCTATTCCAACTGTAGGGATAAGTAGCACATATTCACAAATGGTGAAAATCTAAACTTTTGCTACCAATGTGAATTAAGAACCCTAATCTGAGGAATACACCATGTGTCTGTCAGCTTGTCGAGCTGTTGGGGGTTTTCGTGTTGTGGTGATGCTAAAAGCTATGCCACAAGTATCTTAGATACCAGCAGGACCACCAATGGTGGACACGTTTCAGCTTAGCTTCCAGACTAAAACAGACAAGGGCAAAGGACTCAGCAGCCGACTCTCAAAACAATTAGCAACTGAAAACTCTATGAATAGCACAGAAGCACTGTCAAATATAGTGCCAGAAAATGAGCCCCCAAGGCTGGAAGGCATTCAAGAAAGGATTGGGGAAGAATTGCCTCTTCAAAGCAGAGTAGAGTTGACCATAATGACAGGAATGGAGTAAAGCTCCTGGGACCTCCTTTTGCTGATGATCCCTCACTCAAAATGAGAAGAAACATAGTGGGTGCAACATTAGGGTCAAACATACAAAGATTGTGTGCATGTCAAAGTGTTGAGTAGTGTTTCATTCTGTTGTACATAGGGTCGCAATGAGTTGGATCTGACTCGACAACACCAAACAACCATCTGGGGAATCCCAATAATGGAGATTATCTGCAAGCTTGTTTTTAAATCAAACTATAATAATAGACCATAACTATATTTAACGGGTCAAATTCTAACTAAATTTGAGTTGACATTATTAAATACCTATGATATAGCATTATGTTATAGGATATACAAATAAGTACTGCACAATCCTTATCTTGAAAATTTACAGAAAGTACATATTATGGAGATGGGGAAAATATATTTCAAATATAAGGTAAAATGAAAAAAAGTGTTACAGGTTTTAATTTGTGGATGTGATAAATTTGATCTCTGAAAAATAGTGATACTTCCTAGCACTAAAGAGGATTGAACCTTAGCAAGAAGGTTTGGGGGTATGTGTGGAATATAATGTTAGGTAATAAGGTAATGTTAGGGAATGTTTTGGCTAATAAATGTACTATATATACCATTTAAAAAACTGATGCTAATTTGATTGTAAGCTGTATCAAAAACTGGGGGTTTCCCTTTAATGGCAACAGCTTGCTTTTATGGCAATCTCAATTATGGTAAATTGGTATAGGTGTATGTTTGTAGAGAGGAGAGAAGATGGCTTAGCTGTGTGCTCACCACACACCAGTAAGAAATGACAATTTAATAAGAAAGCAAAGAAAAATAATTGAATTGACATACCTTAACTTTCTTGAGCCCTGAGAGAAATGATTATGATGTTCACAATGGTCGTTGTAGGTACTGTGTTAAAAGATGCAAATGACACCTAACTGCAACGTTTACAAAGAAGTACTAGAATTATATAAGTAACAAATTCGACTGAAGAAATTTTTCATTCCTAAATGGTGCTGTGGGGCTGGGTTTAGCTCACTTGGCAGAGTGTTGCTCTGTGTGTTCTAAGGCACTTGTTTTGATCCCCGGCACAAAAATGGGAGAGGGACCTGGCAGCCTACTCCTGAAACAATCAGCCATTGAAAGCTCTATGAATAGTAAAGAAATATTGACATAGTGCCACACATGGCAAAGTATTGGGGAGTATTTCATTCTATTGTAAATACGGCCGCTATGAATCAGACCTATGGCACCTAACAAAACAAAAAGGGGTGCTATATAAAATTACTATATGATTCTGTTTTGAATATTAAATACATCTGTTGACTTTATTTCCTTAAGGATTAAAGATCATTACTTTGGTAAGAAATGCTTTTCTATGCAATTTATGTTTAAATTGTCTTTGTTATCATATGTTTCTTTACTTGGTTAGTTCCTGTTCCTTACTTTTTACTCAAAGCATGGTCTTATTTGACAATTAGGCTTTTGAATAAAACTCCTTTCTAGGAATGAAACCGTAGCCTAGAAAAATAAGTTGTATATTTATACATAAGTGTACATATTTTGGAATTTAGATTTAAAAAATCCACTGAGGAAATGGTTAATATTTTATAAGAGATCAAAAAGAAAAAAATACTTAAAATTGATATGAATGCAAATTCAAATTACTGCACATTCTTGAATCTAATCCACTCTCTTCCAATAATTTTAAAGGGCTACAAGATCAGAATCGTGTGTAGATTGTATTCGTGTGCAGATTGTATTCGTGTGCAGATTGGATTTGTTGGAAAGACTTTCTCGACCATGAATCCATTCAATATGTGATTATAATCCCCATCTGATTTTGTAACCTTTTAAAAGTGTTGAAAAGGTGCACATTAAATTCAAGAATGTGTTATGTTAAAAACAATAAGAAACTTGAAGACTCTTTGAGTTGTATTAAAAATATTTTCCATAACTATTAATTAATGTTTAATACTTTGCTTTCTCACATGTGTAGAATGGTGTTGATTAATAGACAATACATCTCATACATTTTTAATTGAAATAATTTCTATTTGGAATCATTCCACAACCTTCTAAACAAAAAATATCAATCAAATAAATAAAAACTCCAAACGGTTATTATAATTTATAAGTAAAAGCTAATGTGTACATATTATACTTTAGTTAAAATGGCCTGTTCTCATGATATTAAATACTTTGGTTAAGATTAAAATAATATTTTGAATGTAAAT